>JASWJB010000155.1:0-95857 GCA_032433595.1 Conoideocrella luteorostrata
GTTTGGGAGTGGGGGCGGCATTATCGCTGTGTTCTTTTCTTCCCGGCTGCTGCGCATACTACTACACAGTGGGCGTCTAGTATAATTCCGAGCCAAGAACGAGCTAGATCGAGCATAGTGGTGGCTCCGACTTACTTGTACTGCTGGTACTGACTATACTCTGGACTTCGCACAGCGGTTGGTCGCGAACTAGTTAGTGGCGGGAATTTCTCGGCTTTCGTGTGGGATGACTGACTGCGGCACTGCGGCGCTGGGATTCGGGAAATGCAGGGCAGATATGTGTGTCAGCCTGGGCTTTCGCGAAGCACACCAAGCGAGCGCCCGAGAGTCGGCATTGTAATTACCCAACTGGTTGATTGACTGATTGATTCTGCACTCCGTACCGTGCAGACGCAGACTGCATGCAATATATCCCACTCGCTTGTACCCCGTACTCCGTACAGAGCAGCTGTACATACGTGCCATGCACGTCACCCACTCCGTCCATGGCTGACATCATGCCCCGACAGTCCACGCACACAGAGCATGACCACAGAGTTAGTTGGCTGTATGTATCAAAACGAGGCCAATCAACATCCAAGTTGCATCATATATATACGGCTTGACGTCCCCCCAACATGAATTTGTTTCCTTTGATCGAATACCACGCAGTAACTACTCCGTAACCACCGTATTGTATATCCTAGCTTTGCGCAACTCTCGACCCACCATTCCACCAACCACTTCCACGACACGATCCGCTGCCGGAACCAGCCTTTTCAGTCATCGTACGATCCTGCCGCCCCGTCCGCCCGTCCGCCTGCCTTCCGTCCTATTGCACCCGAGCCTTGACAAATCAATCAGTCAGTCAGTCAGTCAGTCAATCAATTGAAACACTCGAGTTTGCCTGTTTCTTTTTTACTCCAAGTCACCCGCCACTTCTTTTTAGATCATCTTGTCCGCCAACTAGTCTTTCTGGAGCTCGGAAGAAAGAAGAGCACACTCTCGAATTCGACGGCTCCACACCACTTGCTAGTCCTCCCGAGCTACGGAGCATACAAACTTTGACATCATACTCCGTACTTATCACCTAGTTACCTACGGAGGTCGGAGTACATCATTTGTATATCCGCATATTCTCCGTATATACCTCACAACTCCAGTTCTCCCAACCACGCCGTCACAGCCGCAACTTCAACCACCACCATGAAAGTCGTCAGCAAGCAAGAAGAACAAGCGCACTACCATGTCGTCCTGAAAGGCGGCGCCCTCGGCGGCACGGCCGGTCTGGCCCTCGGCGTCGGCGGCGTGCTCTTCGCCTCGCGCCGCTACCCAGCCTTCCGACAGCTCACGCTCCCCTTCCGCACCTTCCTCGTCACGTCGACGGCCACGTTTGGCGCCATTGTCAACGCCGAGCGCTTCTCGACCAACTTCCAGCGCCGCAACGACCCCAACTACGGCTACCAGGATCAGTCGCAGCGCGCCATCCAGATCGCCCGCGAGAACGAGTCCACGTACCAGCGCTTCATGGACTGGGGCAGACAGAACCGCTACAGCATCGTCTTTGCCTCCTGGCTGGCCAGCATGGCCGTGGCACTCGCCATTGTCGGCCGCGCCCCCATGAGCACGTCGCAGAAGCTGGTGCAGGCTCGTGTGTATGCTCAGGGCTTGACGCTGGCCGTCTTGGTCGTGAGTGCCGCGTTTGAGGTCAATGATGCCAAGAAGGGGAGCGGTCGGTGGGAGACGGTTATGGTGTTGGACCCGAATGACCCCGAGCATAAGCACTTGATTGAGAAAAAGATTCACAAGGAGGAGTATGAGGGCCAGGATCTCTGGATGGGTGAGTCGAGACCAGAACTTTTCCAAAGTTGGGACACATGAGGAAGAAGAAGAAGCAGAAGAAGAAGAAGAAGAAGAAAGAGACTGCCTTCTCGGTAGATTGTTGTTGGGGCTCGCTGTGCTAACTGATGTGGCTATTATAGACATGGTCGAGGCAGAAGAGCGCCGTATCGCTGCCAAGAAGCAAGCCAGCGACAAGGCCTAAACCTCGGTAAAGTTTTATGCCCATTCATTTCGAAAACATGCGGCTCCAGCAACACTTGTCAAGCCTGTATGACGAATACATACACTCTCCTACTCTACATCATCCGCCAGTCACGGAGCAATCACTAGACTGTACATATACATCAGACGAGGAATATATAACACGGCGTTGTGGTTGGTTTTCTTCAGGTTCAAGGCATACAGAAAAAGTACCAGTCGTAAGGCAGGGGGTTTGATTAATTCGCACGTAAACTGTATTTATAGCGTATCATTATCATCGTTGTGTTGAGCTATCGCAGGGTTGAGTCTTCAACTGTACAAAAGTATTAATTGATGCCACGTGAACACCAGTCCCCATGCCGACAACTAGATTGGCCGTTAACATACGGAGTACTACACTTTGACTATCTATCGTTATTATCAGTAAATGACCAACGATTCTTACAGGACGAGCTAATATAACCAAACATGGAGAGAACCAAAACAGCAGCAAAAAATTACATTTTTTTTTTTGGGGGGGGGGGGGGTTCAACTTTTGGCTAGATTCTTCAACTTGAGTGACCCAGAACAACCTGTTTCAATTTAGCCTTTTCACCACTGTGCTCGCACATGTCTCTAAACACACCACCCTCCTTCTCCCAAAGCTCCCGGGGACTGCCAAATTCAACAACAGTACCCTCACTGAGGACGAGAATTCGATCGAAATCCGCTATAGTGCTCAATCGGTGGGCAATCACGATTAGAGTGCTGTCGGTAAACTCCTCGCGAATGCTGCGTTGAATAAGCGCATCAGTTGCCATGTCTACGGCTGACGTGGCTTCGTCGAGGACCATAACTTTGGGGCGCGAGACAATGGCTCGAGCAATACAGAGAAGCTGACGTTGGCCCTGTGACAGATTACCACCGGATTCGGAGATACCACTGGACAGATCGCGGAAGATATTAGTGTTTTTCGGTCCAATAGTTGATCCAGCAGCGGACGATGGTTCATTGGCGGGAGTGGCAGGCTCGGAGTCAAGCAGATGCACCCGCGACAGGCAGTCCTTGAGTTCTTCATCCGTGCAGTCTTCGAATGGATCCAAGTTGCTTCGAATTGTCCCCGAAAAGAGCACAGGGTCCTGTGGAATGATGGCCAGGCGGGACCGCAAGTCATGAAGTCGAATCTTGGAAACATCAACTCCATCAATCAACACTTGACCGGATCTGGCTTCGAGAAAACGGAACAGAGCCAACGTCAGCGATGATTTTCCAGCACCAGTACGGCCGACGACGCCAATTCGTTCATTATTCTTGACATCAAACGAAACGCCCTTGAGAACCGGGGGCAAGTCATCGGCGTACCCAACAACAAGGTCCCTAATTTCCATTTTACCGGTGGCCGGCCATGCTGCTGGAGGAATCTCGCCACCTAAATCCTCAGTTTCAACTTCCGTGTATTCGATCACACGTTCAGCAGCATTCATGTCAAGCTCCAGAGACGCGTAGCTTCGGATGGCCATGACCATGTTACCGGAAAAATCAAGTGCAAATGACAGTGCAAAACCAGCCAACGCGGCATCAACAAATGAGGAACCGACGACGATGGCACCAACTGTGGTCGTAAATATGGTACCAATCAGTGCCATGCGGAAGCCCAACCAACGGTTGAGAGTCCAGTTGTGCACAGATATGGTATCCCAGTTGTCAAGATAATCCTGCATTTTTTTTATGTACACTTGACTCTTCTGGAATGCTCGGAGGGTTGAGACACCCGATAGAGAAGAGTTGAATAGTTCGAATACAGGAGATTTGGCGTTGCTCTCGAGTCTCTTCACTGGTCGAGCGCCGGTCAGGTATCTGATTGCTACAAATCCGCCAGCAGCAAACAGAAGAAGAGCCAAAGGAATCATAAGGCTAGAGACCAATAAAGCTGCCACACATACACCCAGCAGGCCCAAGACACGCGAGAACATGAACCCTAAATCCATGGTGATTCTGTTGTCGATTACATCAAAGTCGGCCGTCATTCTGTTGAGCACACGACCAACGGGGACAGTGTCCAGCCATCGTAAACGGGTTCGCAAAATAGTAAATAGAATCCTGCTAAACAGAGTTCTGGCTGCCTTGATGCTCATAACGAAAGTCCAAATGTATCGCAGGGTCCCAATAATGCCACTGACAGCGGCAATGGCCACGTAGATCCACAAGTAGTAGGACAGGCTATGCTCAGACTGGCTGGGAGTCAAGATCCGAGATGTGGTAGCCGAGTGCAAGGTGCTGTGCTCATAAGAAAGACCGTACACCATACCGTGCTCGTGGGATGCACTGGCAGAAGTGTGCTCGGAAGCACCAGTCCAGACACGCACCCACCAGTTACGCCCGAGATTTCCTGCTTCGAAAACAACGAACAGCACGGCGCAAACAGTCCAGAAGAACCAGCCTCCGCTGCTGCTTAGGAAACTGCTGTAGACACGAGCCTTTACCTTGCCCTTTTCGCGAGCTTCATCTTCAACAAACTTCTTGCCTGTTTTAGAAGAAGTCTTGTGCAAAGTATTCGCCCCTTCTTCAAGGTCATCCAGCTCCTCAATAGAAGCATCCTCAGAGTTCACGGCTGTGGGCGCTTCGGTCAATTCCTCGACGTGAATGTCAGTCTGACTTTGTTCATGGCTCTTAATCAATTCGAGGGTGCCATCTTCAGCCAGGTCAGAGGTAAGTCCAGAGTGCAAAACAGTGCCATCGCCCAGCTCAACAAGATATTTTGTGATGGGTTCGACAAGACCAACATGGTGAGTGACAAGAATCCGGGTACGACCCTTGCAGATAGGACCAGATATACATGTCTCGAAAATATGGCGTCCAACATGAGCGTCCACAGCACTAAAAATATCATCCATTACTAGAATCTCAGCTCGGGAGTAGATGGCGCGAGCAAGTGTGAGACGCCATTTCTGCCCACCACTTAAATTAATACCGTTGGCACCGAGCTCGGTCTTATCACCATCATGCAAGATCTCAATATCTTTCTTCAGAGCACAAACATTGAGAACCGTGTTATATCGGTTTTCAACAAATGGCAGCCCAAAGAGGATGTTGTCACGAAGAGAAGCACTTTCCAGCCACGGACTTTGCCCAACATAAGCGACCGAACCAGAAACGATCCAGTTGCCAGGGTGTGCCTTTCCATCATGGCGCTCGAGAGGCGGCGTGGTCGGCGGCACAAGAATCTTGCCTTGGATCAGATCAGACTCTCCGAGGAGAGCATTGAGCACCAAACTCTTTCCAGTGCCCGTTTTACCAGAAATGACCGACAGCTCTCCAGCCGGAAAGGAAAGGTTGATGTTGTTCAGAATGAAGCGCTCCTCGTCAGGGACTTCTTCATCAACAGGCCAGGCAATTGTTGCGTTATCAAAAGCAATATCGTAGCCCTGGGTCAACGTTTTCTCCATTTCAGGACCTTTCAGGTACTTATCGATACGCCTAACCGAAACTAGTGTGTCGATGCCCCCAGTCAGAAGTTCCGGAAGCGCTGACAGGGAGACTTCTAAACTTTTGAATATTCCAATGCTAACAAAGGCAACAGAGGGAGTGAGTGAGCCATTAGTAATAGCGTATGTAGCCAAGGATGCAGCAGCCAGAAGAATGGGGCTGACAACCCAAGAGAAGAACAAGACACTATCTGCTTTGAACACACTCTTGAGAGATGAAATCTCTATCTCTCTCATTGCAAGGATCTTTTTTTCCCATTCGCTCTCAAGAGCGGAGAACTTAATTTGGCGCATGCCCGTCAATGCCTCGTTGACTACGGCCAACTTGTTATCACGATTCTTCATGAGTCGGGTCTCGGCCTTCAAATAGAATCTGGCAGCAATAGTATTAGCTGGGAGTACGATGGACCAGGCAAGAATGCCAGCACCAAAGGGAATCCATCCAATGAGTTTGACCAAATAGCCCGAGTAGATGAGTAGCTTCCCAATGCTATTGACGATGAAGAGTTGCATCACGACGAAGTCGGCGATGTGTTTTGAATCTACGCCAACAAGATTCACAATGGCTTGTTTCGATTTCAATACGCTGTCATCCTCGTCTTCATCATCGTCTTTCTTGTTTTTGTCTTTGTCCTTGGTATCATCCAATGACGGATCGTCGTTGGTTTTCTCCGCGTTCTTGACGTTCTTTCGACGCAGCGACTTTTCGAAGATAAGTGCAGCAAGTTGCCCTCGCACAGGAGCAAAGAGTTTAGTGATTGAAAACCACATGACCCAGCCATCCAGCCACTGACATAAATGAGCCTACTGTCCTAAACGGAAGTGAGAAGGGGAGTTTCAACTGCGTAGACTTACTGATTCGGCCAAGGTAAAGAAACCCATCAGGAACACAAGCCCCCACAGCTCACGAGGTGCTGCAATGCCAGCGTCTCGATCCTCGAGCATCTGGATTAACTGAAGCATAGTCCAGAATGGACCGATTCCAATGATGCATCGGATCACGATAACTATCCACTGGAAAACAAGACGACCTCCATAGGCTTTGAGCAATGATTGGAGAAGATCGCCTCGGTAATTTGCCTTGTTCCATGCCTCCACGAGACTTTCCGCACGAATAGAATGGTCGGGTCTGGGGATATCCTTTGGGTCCAGGTCGCCTTTGCGTCTAGCCGTCTTCAGGAGGTCATTTACCCAGCTCCATGTGTACCTGCTAAGAACGGTGGTAGACCACTCATTATCAACCTTCTCGCCGTTATAGAAAACCTCTGGACGACGAGGCAGGCTTATGCAGGAGAAAAGTAATGGAACCAGGGTGGCAGCAGTGGCGATTCGCAGAGTCAGTTCGGCATCTTTACCGGAAGTCGAGTAATTGCTGACAAAGAAAGTTTGGGCAATGATGACGACGGCAGTGATCAAAGACGAGAGAAAAGCCCACAAGCCAAGATCGTGCGATTTCACAGAAGAATGTTGAGCTCCAATGAAGATTGCTTGCGACACCACGGCAGCCTAGCACAGCGGTTCAACAAAAAAATTAGCACACATACATTCTGAACTTTAGATGGCTAGTATCCCAAAATTCCTGCCGGCAGCCATCAATCTTAGATTGGGCAACTTACCCAAGTAGCCGTGATGAGCCAATTTTCCAGGCTGAGGCCGTCCCCGAGAGGGTGGAGCTTTGATAAGATGGTGACGGCAACAGACAGACCAAATCCAATAACGGAAAAGACCAGGATGCATAGTTTGGGCTTCTTATTTGAGTAAGCAGCCATGGTTTCTGGCGTGCTTTTGCCGTCGACATCTTCATAGAAATTATCGGGTGGTGTACGATGTCGAGCTTGGGCAAGCTGGGCAAACACTCCTGGCAAGGTAGCCAAGCCAGTGACCCCCAATCCTGCAGCGGATAGCGGTAAGAGCCATTGATAACTCATGTTGATAGCAGGTTGGTTAGCTGCGCCTCCAAAACCCAAAAAATTATCTTTACAAACTGTCCCTTCCGAAGACAGAGGAGGCCGCGACAATTCCGCGTCGGGCGGGAGCGCAGCACGCTTGGTGAAGATGGAATGTCGCTATATTTGTAAATATTAGCCTCACAGATATCCCAAAGGAAAAAAAGGTTAATCCGTGATGCACGCCCGAGCTGCCAATGGACGCTGTGTCAAGCAGACGAGAAAAAACAATGCAGCCCAGCAAGACAAGGAAAGGATCACAAGCTCCAATGTGCTTAAGGCAGCAGCTCATAAAGTAGGACTTGGAGTAGGAGCAAGATGGAGAAGAAACAGATAAGCAATTGATGTCAACAGGAGGGGACTATTTACCAAAGTCGTTATTGTTAGTCGCACACCAGTCTAGCCTAACGTGCTAGAAAAGAAAGTCGACACAGGGTGTTGAGGAGTCATCGGGCAAGCTTAATTTGGCCTAGCTCTTACATCTGGCGAAAGTGATGCTTTTTTCTTTGTTGGACGCCACAAACAAGCAATCTCTCGGATCTCCGACATTAGATCCTCAGACTGATGTGGGCTGCAGGGGTGGTAGGCGTTTACAGCGATCATGGTTGGCCAAGGTCTTCTGAGGAATTTGAGCTAATATCACTTCTGTTGTTGGTCTGTTCGTGCGGACCCGGTTCAGGTGATTCGAGTAGTACTCCGTAGAGTCATACGGAGTATTCTTGCTATGGATCAATTCCAGCTGCGGGTGGTGCATTGGCGTGTCAGCGATAGCTGCGGAGCACCCGAGCACTTAGTACTGCTGTTCGAAGTTTAGTGTTTTGGCTGGGGTTGACAGAAGGTGGGACGCTGGCCCTATTTAGGAAGGAGTTTCTAGGTGCCACATTCACCTTTCGAAGCGATTGACAGAGTAATTGAACCATAGCACAGCAGCACGGATCAATAGCTGAATAGAATGTATGCCCCTAGGTCCGGAAACGTTATTTCTCTTCGGGAAAATATATATTCCTTTGCAACAACTAATTATCTATCCAATATTTTAATTATAGCCGAATCCCGCACTAAATGTGATACTTATGGCTAAATAGAATACACCTGTTCGTTGTGAGTTCTGGGCTCGATGGCTCCATCAATTGTCAACCGCGTCGTTGCAAACGAATTCTCAATATACGTCCAAGCTGATGATTCACGCACTCAATGATCTGACCAAGAGCCAGATTGTTAGTACAATCGCGCAGGACTTATAATCAGCATCTGCCACCGAATCGAACACTATCTTGTTTTGTACCAAATGCCTTACTCTCGCCACGCTGATGAGCAACGTTTGGTTGCAAGAGTTGTCAATTATTCCCAACTGGCAACGTCGTAATCCACACTTTTATATGGGGTAACTAATGGTTGATGCCTGGTGCCAAGAACCCGCCCGCCTCGCGGACCCCCCGCAAAGCTATCCGGGCGAGCACACACATTTGCGCGCCACTACAGGCAGCCCTACATGACGATATTGAAGTTTTGCCTGGGCTGGATCCGGAAATCACTGGAATTATCTCATTAGGTGTCCAATTTGAGCTGCATTCAAAATCCACCCTCTGTTTTATTCGAATTTAGACACAGCCAGAGTTGAATTCCTTCATCAAGACACACAATCCATCCGATCAATACTCGAAATCAAGACTCACGTCGGAATATGACTCACAAACCCATCAAGGAAAAGGTTGCCAACCCTTTCCAACAAGAGAACTGAACTATACCGTTGTGGGGGCCGCACTGAAGTCATTTGACTCTGCTCCGTAGATTTCCTCGCACTGCCTTGTTTGTCAGGGAATACGGCAGGATACGATAATAGCACCCAGCTAATAACAACCAACCTAAAATGCAAGTGTGACCCAGCCTCGAACGCGCACCGGCATCGAGAGTCCATCGACAATTTGAGACCACACCCGCGATTGACCGATCATCTGCTCCGTAACACATATTTCTTGTTCGCCGAGCTGGGATTGCCGAGCATGCCGGGTAACGCCAAACCTACGCCCTTCTACCTTGTCCGCATCCTTGAGCATCGCCGCGGTCCTCTCAAACTACGGAGTACAATACCTGGAACAGTCATGTCGAGTATTCTCAAGCCGTCGTACCTGAACCCCTGGAGATTGGCTGGGCATTATAGTGGTTTTTCATTGCCTGAATTTCGCGGTTGACTCTACTCTGAGATATAGATTTGGTGTCTCAGCTCGGTGGAGCCGATGGCGCACCGAGCCGGGACGAAACCAATATCTCGGTTCAACACCTACCCTAGATAATATTCATCATGAACGAAGGATGCAGCCAGCTTTCGCCAGCCAGTCTATTGGAAATACCTCGTATACAGTTTACTAGCATTGTTGACGTGTAAATATACAGGGCCGCACTGGTCGGCTCCCGTCCAAATGAAGTGTGACCGTGAGATCTCTGTCTTAAAGTAAAACGAACCCTGCCCCGACTCCCTGCGACTGAAATGGGTCAGTTGCGCGAGAGACATGCATACATAATCAATTCACAGATGCATTAGTTACTCCGTACAATTAATTAAAATATATGATCTACCTGCAGCCTATGACTAGTCAACACCCGGTGTCAATGAATAACTATAGGCCGCCAGCAACTTGGGAACCAAGCATCCGGCGTCCGTGAACTCCATACCACCAGCCCCGAACAGATCCTTGGTTGTGACTGAGACATACAGAGTATCGAAGCCGCAAAACGTCTTCGTATTATCCGTACAGAACGAAAGGAGCTGATATTGGTGGCAGTATCAATTTTTGCGGTATACAGTGCAGGCAATTTCTAGAGACTATGGGGTAAAGCTTTGAGCGAACCGCGACCCAGCCAACTTGGTTCGACGGCAACGAGATCGGGCGGATACTAGTACGTAAATTTCGATGTGACAAACCAGAATCGCAGGCTCAGTTATCCTTAGATGCTGTGCTCGTTTCCTCACCAAGCCCGAGTCTCTGGATCGTGCAGCCGCTAGGTAGACTCGATAATGTATCCCACCTGCAAGGCCGTCTGCGTAAGAGCACTGCATGAGCTAGTGTTGTTGTGGATGTGATGGCCGCCAGTGCGACTGACAAAGGAAAATGACAGACGCCAGAAGCTGAGTTACTCCGCAGAGTGTCCGTGGACAGCACAGCACTAAGTAGCTCATGATGCAGTGCAACGACGCTGCTTCGCCGGTGGGGGTTCAGCTAACAGTAGCTAAAGCTGGACAAGAAGAAATCTGAGACAGGCTATATGTGAGGAGGACGAGTTGTCACCTCCAACCAGCTCTTGAATTTTCAGGCATGTTCCAGCAGGAGCGAATTGAAACGAAATAAAAAATCTTTAAACATTTTGTCCGTTGATTCCGTGCAGACAATAATTATGATGTTAAAGAAGAACCCATTAGTTACACCATCCGCTATGACTTCGTGGAAGGTTACGGTTATGAAGAGGTGGTGTAGAATAGTTTTTAGTGGATTTATAACTAAAGCGATGAGTAGACAGCGGATACTAAGACGCATTAAGAAAAGCCACGGTATTCTGACCTGTCACAATATCAACTGATCATTAGTCCGAGTGGGCTTCATAAAAGTTTGTTTATTACTCTGCCATGCATAGATCGGATGCTTGCATAGCATTATGTGGTGCATCAATTGCGTATCATGCCACAGAGATGCATGCCCCGACGCCCGGTTTATTGCAATGCACAATGCACGACCTATCTGGTGGGTACTTTGTTAGTAACTATCTGGCAGAGGTGCCCAGTGCTTAAACCTACGCTACGCTCCCGCCTGAGCACGTCTCACGCGCGCCACGCCCCCGTCCCTGGCCAGCTAGCCAACATTACGATAGGCCTGTTTGTCGGCCGTAGGTGGCCACCAATGAGTAGTGGTCCAAAGGATTCAGCAAGGATGAACCTTATGGCCCCATCCACACACTCTGTTCCCTGGGGCCGCTCATTTTGGCATGCTCTCGCGTTTCATGCGTCTGGTCACCATATGCAGCCGATTCTTTGTGCTCCTTTGCTAGTTACTCCGTCCAACAACTTGCATCTCCGGAGCAGTGAACCTTTGAGATTTCCATCGGTGCTAATCCGTTCCTCTATCCATCCCGACCTTGTTCCGTATCTCCGCCTCAAATTCGCGACTTGTTCATGGGTTCATGGCACCGCAGACCTGTGGCAACCCAGTCGCTGAAGGTAGCTGAAGTAGCTACTTGTGCAGCTTGAATCCAGATGTACAATAACACTATCGGCCAAAGAAGTGAGTCTGTCATACGAGTACAAACCGCCAAACAAGCCAACGCCCCTCATTACCGATACAGAACTTGGGGTCTACCAACATCGACTTTGTCCACCCTCATACACTAAGTACAAAGCTTAACAACCATCGAATTCCTCTATGCGATGCAATAGCCATCCTCCCTGAGAAGCGCCTTTTATCAAGATGAAGGCCACGCCGCTTATCATCAATTGGCACGACCAAAACGCCCCTGTTTACTCTGCACACTTTGAGCCGTCTGGCAAGGGCCGTCTTGCTACCGCTGGAGGTGACAACCATGTTCGAATCTGGAAAGTCGACTCTGACGGGTCTGAGAGGAAAGTCGACTATCTTTCGACGCTATCCAAGCACAACCAAGCTGTCAATGTAGTTCGTTGGGCACCAAAAGGTAGGCGGCTAGTCGTCATCGCCCTATAAACAATGGGCATTTGCGTGTGCCTTGTGTTGCAAATTACAGGCTAACAATGGCGTCCTCAAATTTTCAGGCGAAACTCTCGCATCGGCCGGTGACGACGGCAACGTAATTCTGTGGGTTCCCAGCGAGTTGACTCCATCCAACTTTGGCGGTGATGCACAAGACGACAAGGAATCATGGAGGGCAAAGCACATGTGCCGGTCCAGCGGAGCTGAGATATATGACTTGGCTTGGTCTCCCGATGCTGTTCACTTCATCATAGGAAGCATGGACAATATTGCCAGGATATACAATGCTAACTCAGGTGAGTCGCCTTCAACAATCTTCGTTATTGCCTATCGTCGACCTAATGGAGATCAATAATAGGAACACTCGTGAGACAAATCGCCGAGCATAGCCATTACGTCCAAGGTGTCACTTGGGATCCTTTGAACGAATACATCGCCACGCAATCTTCCGATCGATCTGTTCATATTTACTCTCTCAAGACTAAAGACGGACAATATACTCTTAGTCATGATGACAAGCCGCCTCGGCTCGCCAGTCATATCAAGGCAGATCTACCTCCCCGACGTATATCCTCCAGCAGCCCTGCTCCTCCTGACTTTGGCCATCGAGCACAGCTCTCTATGGTCGATTCCGCCACCTCTATCGGATCTCCCGTGCCTTCAGCTCCAGGAACACCAACATCCATTCCACTTCCGATGAACCCACCAAGTGTCGTGAGCCACAGCCGAAGATCATCGTTCTCTTCTCGACGATCTGTGTCACCTGCCCCAACACTGCCTCTCCCTGCGGTAATGACTATGGAAGCGTCGCCCAAGCCGCAGCTGGGTACAAAGAATGCGAGTCTTTATGCCAACGAGACTCTGACCTCATTCTTTCGACGACTCACATTTACGCCGGATGGCAGCCTGTTGCTCACTCCATCAGGACAATATCAGACCCAGCACCAAGCAGAGAAGGATGCAAGGCCCACGTATGAGATAATCAACACAGTGTACATATATACTCGTGGTGGAATCAATAAGCCCCCAATTGCGCACTTACCTGGACACAAGAAACCGTCTGTTGTGGTTAAGTGCTCTCCTGTCTACTACACACTACGGCACACGCCCCCAACGACGAGGCACATTACTATTGACACCTCTGGCGAAGAGGCGCTGCCTCCGCTGCCCGAGCCTGTGTCAAAGTCACCTCTTGCAACTGCTGTAATGGAACCTCCACCACCGCCGACGAGCAACACATCTGAGCCTGGTGCTACTCCCTCTAAGGCTCTCAATGTGGAAACGGACGCGTCAACACCTGGTCCGAAGCCTGCATTCTCGCTGCCATATCGTATGGTTTACGCAGTGGCCACCCAAGACACAGTTTTATTATATGACACCCAGCAAAAGACTCCCATTTGCGTTGTTAGCAACTTGCATTGTGCAACCTTTACTGATCTTGCCTGGTAAGATTCTCATTCTCAATATTCATGAAGTAACACACTGACATGTCTGGTGCAGGTCAAGTGATGGGCTGACCATAATCATTTCATCGTCTGATGGATTCTGCTCTAGCTTGTCCTTTGCCGCTGGAGAACTGGGCGACATTTACAAAGGTGAGATCGGACCTCCTAAAGCAAACATGACCGCGAACGCGACTGCTTCAAATGTAACCGCTTCGACGCAAAATACACCAACACCTACACCCACTACAGCCTTTGCGCCGCCTTCTCCTTTCCCCAACGGTTCGCAACATCAGCACCGCAACTCAGCCAGCTCGTTTACTGCACCGTCACCTCCGGCTTCGTTGCCCACTACATCACAACGTCCATCGTCACCCACAAGATCAAATTCGACCTCTTCGGTGGCAACGCAGTCTTCGTCAGTTCCCACAGGTGTGGTGAGCAATCCGACTCTCATCTCAGGCAATGTTCCGGCCTTGACTGCTACCAACTCGGCAAAAGCTTCAGGTGTTCCCATGACAACACCCCCTGAAACGCCGAGAAGCACAGCAGGGAGCATAGCTGGCACTAAGCGAGATGCCAGTGAGAGTGAAAAGGAAGAAATTACAGAACCCAAGAAACGAAGAATTGCACCAACACCTGTGCAAAAGTCTTGATCATAGCACAGTCTTTTCATTTCAAGACTATGTTCGTGTTGCTTTTAGTGAAGTGGGACGGTTAGGAAGGGCTTATGCCATCGCTACGCTAGGATAGCACTCTAGGTTTTTGTAAATGCATACGTGGGCGTTTTTGAGTTTTGGTAACAAAAGGGAAAACCATTTTGCGGCAAACAAAGGATTTTATTTGTTGTACTTTACAATTTTCCTCTGTTCTTCGGATTTAGGGGTTTATGTTTCGGCTCCGTCGTGAGTCATTAGCCTTGCGGCACTTCGTATGAAGGACATGGCAACCCTATGATGCCTCGGGCGGTATTCTATGTTTAAATAGCTGGACTAAACTAAGAATGTTTTCAATATGAGAGTACTAAGACGCGGACCGCCAGCTGACGATTAGTTCAGCACAGGCTTCCATCCTTTTCTCTGCACAAATCCCTTGACTCCCTCATCATGCATGATATCCTGTCCTCTTCGACCCGTCACCACACTCTGCTCATATGCTACGCCTCTCACGTAAAAGGGAAATGATAGACGTTGCATTTGCTCCCCTCCCCCCTCGTCGTTACCTGTCCCGTTTCTAGGTTTTGTGGTCGATGCGTCTGGAAGATCCCAAACAATCTTATTTCCATGTTTTTGCTGCACAAAGCCACATGCCTCTCTATCAAGAGAAACATACCATTTCCGTTGGTGAATGCTTCCTATGGAGTTCGTTGCACCTGGATAAGCATTTGTTCTTCGGACATCTGCATCTTCCAACTCACGCAGCTCTTTATCAGTAGCAGACACATCCTTGGCGTGGCCCTCAACCTCACTTTCTTCCGAAACAAAGTACGTCTTTTTCTCCCTATCCGGGTTGGCTTGTTCATCAGTTTCACTGTCTGAGGTGCCTGTCTCGGGATCTTCGTTCCGCACCCGTCTTCGGCGCTTAGGCATTCTTAGGTTTTTAGCCCTACCTTCAGCGTCCTCGGTCTTCGTTAATCGTAGGTTGAGAACATAGTTTTTTGGTAGTTTGGCGCCATGTAGTCTTAGCCTAATCTTGCGGCAGTGAAAAGCTGTCTCTAGTAGGCTCTGCTGCGTGCTCTCATCTTGTGAAGACGAAGTGGCTTGGGAGGAAGGATCTAGCTTTGGAGCGCTTTTGCTACGTCTGGGTATGACTGTATACGTGCCTGTATCCCATATCAGTAAGGACCCGGTCTCCCGAGAAGCTGTTTCGATGAGATGGTTCCACAAGGAGTGGATTCTCGTTTCGGTAGCGTTGCGATTTAGGCGTGAGCTGTTGGGGTCACCGGGCAGGCCGTACATGATAGCCCAGGAGACACTGCTGGTTGGGTTGATCTGGAGACGGAGGTCATAGTGGGTTCCGGCGATTGGGTGGTCGTGCTGGTGGATGACGAAGTGGGAGGCTTGGTGGGAAAGGCTGGAAGTGTAGAGGGAGGAGTAGTTGGCGATGGGGAGGAGAGGGCTAAGAGACGGGAGAATGCGTCTGGCAAGATGGGTGGTGAAGTGGATGAGGTGATCGTTTATTTGTGCTGAGCCGGATTCGATGTCAGATGTCGATGGTTTTGCGGGAGGGTTTGAGGGTGTAATGCCGGGGGAGGTGTCGGAGTTGACGTTATCGCTGTTGTTGGGTGTTTGTACTGGGGGAGACGATGGGGGTCCAGAGAAGGGAGAATGTAGAGTCCATGTTAGATTGCGCTTTTTGATGAACGGGTTGGGAATGAGGTCGTGGGCAGGACGTTTTGAAGAAGCCATTGGTATGAAGGGGGCTACATGGTGGTAACGCCTGTGATGATGCGAGCTCTTTGTCGTAGTTTTGAAAACACGAAAATCATATAAAGGAGTTAAGTACTTTATATCAGTTTGAAGTAGGTTGTGTGTGAGAGGCGTTTTTGTGGGAAAACTGCTGCGGTTGTTGCTTTACTTTGTCTCCATGTTGATGAAGGGCGGAGTAAGAAGTTGTTATGTAAGCTTGCTGTTGGCTTTATAAGTCTTTGGCTCGCTGTCCGAGTTAAATCTGGCCAGTTCCTTTGCACAGCAACAGGAGAAGAGAACTGACAACATGACGGCATGATGTTCTTTCTTTTAGGTATTCCTGTATGTTTTCATCCACGAGCATGAGTTGCAACGTTCGTGGCGCGCAGCAAGGATTGTGGAAGCATGATGGCAACTAACCAACTAGTCAGTATACGCCAGGTCTTGCACAGGCGCGAGGCGGAGTGACGGCGCAAACAGGAGAATCTGCACCTGTAACTACGCCGCATCTGCATCTGCATCTATGGGTCCCACTGACTAGTTAGTTACCCACCAACTACCCACCAACGGGCGACGGCTGTTAGAGGCATGGAGTCAAATGCAGAGTGCCGAGGCATAGGCTCCAAAGGACGTGAGCGGATGTGAGCAGCCAACCATTTTGCTTCGATGTGGCCAGGCCCCACTGTTAGAATATGGGATCCGCGGCTCGGCCTGGTCGCTGCACTAGGAAGCAAGTGCGTTCGCTCTCCGCCCAAAGTGCGTCCCCACAGCGTCACAAGCGCAGCTTGCAGAGCGCAAGCCCTTTCCACCCCGGATTTCTCTTTCATCATTTTAATTCCTCCCTCTTCGCTATTCTCTCACCTCCGCAATCCGCGTCAAGCATCGCCAGCTTTGTTCCTTATCGAGACGCTCTTATCAACCGCAATTTTGCCCTTCTGTGCTGGCGATTTTGCTAGTCCAGCGTCGCCCTTCAACGCTTCGTCGCCTTGTCGGCGGGTCGCTCCGAAGTCGCCTAGGGGAACTCCATAGCCAAACCCTTCGTGACGTAGTGTACACTGTTCAATCGAGGATTGACAACGAACGTTACGGATCCGTTTTTTACATCAGATTATTCCCCGAGACCGACCCCGATAATGGCTTCGCCACCAAAACCTTGGGAGAGACCTGGCGCGACCGCGGCCACAGCCGGTATGTCCTGCTTTCCTGATATGCTTGCTTGCCTACCTTCTCTTCTCTTAGTTCACATGCTGACCATCATCGACTTCAGCTGCGATTCCCTCTATCACGGCTGCTGCCTCCCCTGTGGCTCCGGCCACGAACACCGTCACATCCACATCATCTTCTGCCGCTCCTCCTGTTCCCGACCGACCTTCCTCTCTTACTTCTACCGTTAATCAGAATGCCTCTGCATACAGCCGCGTTGGAGGCGTGGGTGGCTTAGGCGCGGGTGCTTCACCGTACAGTGCATATGGTGGTGCATACTCATCGCCATACTCAAGTCCATATTCTAGATTTGGCGGCATGGGAGGCATGGGCGGCATGGGGGGCTACGGTGGTGGCATGTACGGCGGATACGGCGGATACGGCGGTATTGGTGGCTATGGCGGCGGCATGTACGGCGGCATGGGCATGAATCCTAATGATCCCAACAGCTTGACCAGCCGCTTCAGCAATGGTACAGCAGCGACCTTCCAAATGCTTGAGGGCATAGTTACTGCATTTGGTGGCTTTGCCCAAATGCTGGAGAGTACATACATGGCGACCCATTCTAGCTTTTTTGGTACGTCGACCGCATGCACCACTGGTCTTCTAATTCGATTCTGAGTACTGACTGACTTATCACCAAACAGCTATGGTCTCAGTAGCCGAGCAGTTTGGCAACCTGCGTGATACGCTAGGATCGATCCTGGGAATCTTTACCCTGATGCGATGGATACGAACGCTCATTGCCAAGATAACTGGTCGTCCCCCTCCGGCTGACGCTCTCGCCCTTACACCTGCTGCCTTTGCACACTTTGAAGGCCGTGGTGCCGGTCCCGATGGCACTCCAGGGCCTGCCAAGGCTAGTCGCAAGCCTCTCTTCTTCTTCCTCGCCGCCGCTTTCGGCATACCTTATCTCATGTCCAAGATGATTCGCACCCTCGCGGCGTCTCAAGAAGAAGAGGAGCGCCGTCTCCAGCAACAAGCTCTGGAGCAGCAGCAGCCTGTAGATCCATCGAAACTCGAATTCTGCCGTCTGGTTTACGACTACCTCCCTCAAGGCAGCAACGTCGGCATGGAACTCGAAGCCCGAAAGGGTGACCTCGTTGCTGTTCTTACCAAAAACGACCCAGCCGGCCAACCTAGCGAATGGTGGCAATGCCGTGCCCGTGACGGCCGCCAGGGTTATCTGCCCGCCACATATCTTGAGGTGTTGAAACGACCTGGGCAGGAAGTAAAGAAGATCATGCCTGCGCCTGGTGATGGCACCCGAACCAATTCAATGACGAGCACATCGGAAGCACCTCAGGATGGCAAGAAGGAATATGCGACTGCTGATGGAATGCAACGGAGCCACTTCTATTCCTAGGATGGGGCAAGCGGTAACACGAGTGAGGGGGAGAAGATAGATATCAAACGAAAATATCACGCATCTGGCATCATCTTTTATGTATAGTTTGCCATCCACCATTTGGGATGGGCATTGCTTGGGTATGAATGAAGGTTTTCCTAAGTCATCTTGAGAGAAGAGGAAAGAACCCTCGCATCAAAATTGTGGATATGTATATAAATATGGCTGAGCGCAGCTGAGCGTTCCTGTATATTCTCTGAACAAATTATATGAATCAATGACATAACTCAAATGTCTTTAATAAATGGCATTCACACGAACGATTCTATGTAATAGCAGCTTGAAGGTGATGACGCGGTCTTTTTATCATTACTCTACAATACTGTCAACAAACTAACCTCCCTGTAAACCCGTGAGGCAGTCTGAGTCTTAGCATGTGAGATGGAAGATCTCTGAAAATCGAGAAGATGGAGACTATCTCCGATATAGCAATGTTCTGTACAAGCGATAGGCATAGATGAAGAGCCAATCTAGGTAAAAATTCTTGGATCAATGGCTGAACGACTAACTGCCCATGCAGCGATGCGAGCCGGACCACAAAATAAAAGCAAAAGCTCGGCATAATTTGTTCTATAGTGTCCGCCTGCTCAACCCTCTGCTTCGTAAGCGTTGGATCTGTGCTTGGGCTGGAACTGGAATCCTGGATGGACTGGGCCCAGAAACATTTCCCTAAGAAAATGCATTAATAAATATCACTCATGTTTTATAAAAGAGAGTTGCAAGCCGTGGGAAAAAGATGGGACTTACGTGATCTTGATCCAGTCCTTATAGTTTCCGCTGGCCATCAGTGTCTCCAGATCATTTCTACCAACATACGCGGGCGGGCGGTCATTCAAGCTCGGGGGCAGGTATTCCAGCACACCGAGGGGGATGTAGCGATGGGCGAAGCTCAGCCACTCGAGGAGGAAGCGGCGGGTGTATCCGATGCCGAGCTCGTCTGAGCCCCATGCGTCTAGGCCGTAGCGCACATACTTCTCGATGTAAGTGAGTCGTTCGGAGGCGGATTTGTCGAGATACTGGCCCTTTTCAATTTCTTCAAACAGCCAGGGCTTGATGAGGGCGCCGCGACCGATCATGACGGTGTCGACGCGGGCCTTTTCGATGTGTTGTTGATATTCGATGTGTGAGTAGCAGTCACCGTTGCCGAGGAAGTAGAGGCGTCCGTCTTTGGCGTTGGGTAGGGTGCTGGCATCTGGTTCGGCGGCCGTATCTGCCAAGGCGTCCTTTTGGTCGTTGTAGGTCTTGATGAGGGCGGCACATTCGCCAATGTAGCTCCAGTCGGCACGCTTTGTATATCGCTGCTCACGGCTACGGCCGTGAAGGGTGATGGCCGCGCAACCAGGCGCACCGAGACGTTCACGGTGCTCACGGGAGCCGAAGGCCAGTTTGCCGATGACGGATGGTGCGGTTGGGCGAGAATTCTTCACGCCAGTTCGTATCTTGGCCGTGATGGGGATCTCGCCCGACATGGCGTTCATGCCGCGGATCATGCGTTCGAGCTTGGCTTGGGATTCAAGCAGGGCGGAGCCGGCGCCAGACTTGAACAACATGTCGATCGGGCATCCGCAGTTGAGGTCGATGAGACGCAGTTGCGGACAGAAACGGCTGAGGACGTCGGCCGCCTTAGTCACAATCCAGGGCTGGTTGCCCGAGATTTGAGCACCGAATTTCAAATCGCGCGAATGATCGTAGTCATCAAAAACAAAGTTGTTTCTGCCCGGCTTGAAAGCTGGAGGGGATACTTCTGATTCGTGTGCCTTCAGCAATGTCCAGTCGGACTTGGTACCCTGAAGGAGAGGCATGCCCATGGCCATTTCGGAGTAGGTGAGCTCGCAACCGAGCTCGACGCAGAGCCGGCGGAATGGTAAGTTGCCTTGGGTTGTGAGAGGAGCCAATGTTGGTGTTTCTGGTCCAAAGTACAGCCGGCGCTTTTCAGATGGCTTGAATGGAGGGTCGACATAACGCGCGCGAAGGTCTTCGATACCTTCTGTAGACTGGCCCTTGCGGCGGTGATGGAATTCTTGATTGACACTAGATTCGTCATTCATCCACTTGATGTACTCGTCTGCCTTGGTGAAGTCGATGCGCTTCCGGTTCATCTCAATCTTGGTGCCCATATCAACATTATTGTAGATCCCGGGACGGCGTTCATTCGTCTCATCACCAGCAGAGATCTGGACCTGTTTCGATCCGTCCTCGCCAGAAAATTCCTTGTCTTTCGAGTTATCCACGAGAACCAACTCTTTTCGTCCGTCCTCATGTTCGACTTCCTTCATGTGGCTCCGGACGAATCTGCATTTCCAACCGGAGAAACAGGTGCCATACTGTGCAAAGACAGGGCACTTGCCGTCGAATGTTTCAACATCTGCTCGTCGTCCCTCTTCGAGATACTTGCGCACATCGTGTGACATGCGGCAGTTGTCACCGTACCTGCACTCGTGAGGCGAGAACTCGGGGTACAGAGCACGACTATTACAGAGCTGGATGGCGTCGCCGAAGCGGCCATAGGTGCGGTCAGTGTTCTGACCTCCCTTTTTCTTCTTCTCTTTTTTACCCTTTTTGCCATTGGCGCCATCACGATCCCTATCGTCTCTTGAGTCTCTCGCATCTCTGGCATCACCTCGGCGGCCCTCTGCTGCATCGTCATCCATGATATCTGCATTTGCGTTTCTTGAAGTAGGCACTTCAAGAACATACCTTGATATAGCTTAGCACTAGGTACCGGTTTAGGCTGATGAAAATCGACTCACTCCTTTTTAATTGGTGCCATTCCAGCCCGACGGTCACTCAAACCATTCGTGATTGGTGCGGGCTCCTCACCCTTATCTTTTGTTTGCGTGCCAGTATCTTTTGCTCCCGCTTTCTCGCCGTTGCTTACTTCCGTGGAACTAGCCAGATCATCCATTCTAGGTCTTTTCGCGGCTCGTTCCTCAGAGTCTGATGCTCCGTTTTCGATGCGGGACACAACGTTGGCAAGGTCCGTGGGCATGGGTGCATTGAACTTGTTGTAAGCCTTGGCTAAAGCCGCAGGACCACTGCCAGGCTGAACAGTGGAAGTTTGCTCCTCAATCGTCATATTGGAGTCATTGTTGTCAGCCATTGTGTGGTTTTAAAAGACGATGCCGTCACCAAAAGCTGGGAATGCGTCTTGCAACAACGCTCTTAGTCACCAACTTCAACGCTTGGAACCGAGCAAAAGGCAAGGACAGAGTTTAGTACAACAGTCCATGCACAAGACACTCTGGTGTTCAGTTCGAGTACTAGGATAAAGACGGGAGTGGAAAGGACTACAGAATTTGTTGAGAAATTTGGTGACTTGGGCTATGTTCATATGAGTATGATGTGAGTCGAGGTTGTGGAGGCAAAAATTTCTTAGAGTGAAATCTGGTGCACACAGCTGGTTGCCAAAAACGGGCCACCGGCAGAATACAGTTGGCTAATAGATCGGCGCTTACCGCTGCAGCTGCTGGCCAGGTGCATCTTGATTTGCAATTTTAAGAATTTAGGCCGTCCCCTTGCGGAGTAATTGCTGTATCGAGACAATCATAAGAGCTGGGTCACCTTTTCTTCGTGCGTAGAGCAGCGCAGGGTCATGTGTCAGTTCTATCGACTGGTTGAATGCATGTCGGTGATAACTTAACCGCTTCCTTGTTGATCCCGCACAAGTTGACATCTGGACCCATTTGATGCAGCCTGTGGTGGGGTTTCGCGGAGACCGTAGTAGTGCTCGAAGCCCAATGCGCAGGGTCTGCCCCTCAGTTACCTGCGTCAGATGTCAGTCGCGGCAGGTAAATTAAACGTCTCGCCCGACAAATAAGTTATAGAGAACAATACTACACTCACCGTCCACTACCTAGCTTATTTCCGACCGACTTACTGTCCTTCCAATTGATACCCCCTGTTGGATCCGTCGCCATTCATGAATTATTCGTCGGGCAAAGGGAAATGAGCCTCCCGCGGTGACGACATGTCCGACGCTGCCAAGTCAGGACGTCCCCCCAACAAGGCGGTCAAAACAAAGTCCATTCGATCCACCAAGTCTATCGACAAGTCCGTCGCGAGCGCCTCATCCGGTCATACAGCTCTATACCGGGGTTCGGATGATTCAGAGGATGAGCCTACTGTTCCATTACCACGTAGCCATACACCTGGCCATCTCGCAAGCAAAAGCATCAACGACCGACGACGAAAGCCATCGGATCTGTCCATTCGCCAACGCTCCCAATCAACCTCACAAATAGCTTCGAACCCCGGGCCCAGAAGCTATGTTGCGACTTTACCTCCCATTTCCAATGACGCTGAGACCCCTGCCGAAAATGAAGACAAGGAGAAGAAGCGGCCAGCTGCTTCCCGCACCAATTCTTCTATAGGTGGTCGCACTGCCGTATCCACCTCCGCGACGGCTCGACCAGCCGTCAAAATCACGAAGCCCCCCAAAGGACAGCATGTGCCCTTCCCTCCTCTCCCCGATGCCAAAGATGCCCCGAATGTCGAACTTGCACCGGCATCTGGAATGTACTGGTCCAAGGCCTTTGTGTCGGGATCACCGCACTCAAATTTGCGAGCCCACACGACCACCCTGATTGGATCAAATATCTACATCTTTGGTGGATGTGATGCGAGAACATGTTTCAACTCAGTATATGTCTTCGACGCGGATGCTTTCTACTGGTCGGTTCCATACATGGTCGGTGATATTCCCTTCCCGTTAAGGGCCATGACCTGTACAGCCGTCGGGAAGAAATTGGTTGTATTCGGAGGTGGTGATGGCCCTGCATACTACAACGATGTATACGTTCTTGACACGGTCAACTTTCGGTGGACAAAACCTCGTATCCACGGAGACCGGATTCCCTCCAAGCGACGAGCTCATACTGCATGCCTATACAAGAATGGCATCTACGTCTTCGGTGGAGGGGACGGTGTTAGAGCCCTCAACGAAATATGGAGACTAGATGTCAGCGATGTGACAAAAATGTCATGGAAGCTCATTTCTGGCCCTGAAAAGGCCGGTTCAAGCGGCAAGGAGACGCGCCCCAAAGCCCGTGGCTACCACACTGCCAATATGGTCGGCAGCAAACTAATTATATTCGGTGGCTCAGATGGCGGAGAGTGCTTCGATGACGTCTGGGTTTATGATATCGAGACCCATATTTGGAAGTCTGTTGATATACCCATTACTTATAGACGGCTATCTCATACATCCACGATAGTTGGCTCATATCTCTTCGTTATAGGCGGCCACGACGGCAGCGATTACTGCAACGATGTCCTCTTGCTAAATTTAGTGACCATGACGTGGGACAAGAGGAAGGTATATGGTCAGCCGCCTAGTGCGAGAGGCTATCATGGCACTGTACTCTATGATAGCAGATTAATGGTGATTGGTGGTTTTGATGGTGGCGAGGTATTTGGTGATGTGTCGATATTAGAGCTTGCGGTGCATGCTTATTATTCCCAGATCAGCCATTTCACGATTGAAGTTTAAAGGGAGTTGGATGGTATTCAGACACGAGAAGAAATTTGGACAGCATTTACTGTGCCAGTCTGTTGATATTATTGACGGGTCATGGAGCGCGATTACATACCACTTTACGTAGCGATTAACAGTGATTTGCTAAAATGGAAGACTAAATTCCAATTTTGGAAATGTGATTGTAGCTGTCGATTCCGATGGACAATGGATATTGCTTTAATATTGTAAGCGACTGACTCTTTACCATTATGATGCTATCTTGCTGATTAGGTGGTCTACGTGGTGGTGGAACGACACTCATCCGTGGCTCGTCTCTTGGCCTGCTGGCTATATTAACCCGTATTGTCTCTCTCTGTCTCTCTCTCTCTCTCTTAATCCCTTAAGCTATTGGTAGCTCCTTGTAAGGTATGGCCTGGCGGAGATCCCCAAAGTTGGTTCATTACGCTCCAGCCAGTCCCCACTGTGGATAGCTTTTTGAGACGGGCAGGGCAAGTTTTGGCAGCACAGACGAGCAAACGATGAAGTACCAATCAGTTAAGCCCCAATTTATCTAGAAATCAGACTGGCTAACTCCATGGCGCCCTTAATCGACGTGTATATTTAGGCTCAAGTACTTGAGCTTCTAGCAGTAGTTGACCCAACATTGCTGGCATGCGCCAACAAGAATTTGCAGCATGTGAGGGTGAGCTTGCATGCTTTGGTCCAACCATCGTCTTGTGCAATTCCCAACTTGATGCTGACGTCGCCAATCTTATCGCCCTCAATTCTGTAAGGTAAACTAAGCATGTTGGCAGAGAGCTCAGTCTGTCTCTGTACATGGGCACCCAACTGCCGCACCAACTCCAGGAATGCAACCATGGCGTTGTCGAATTTGCGGTGCATAAATGTTAAACCCAAAGGCATGTCTCCGGAGCTATATAGATCCAACACATGCTTTTTGGGTGGTGCCTGCATAGGTCTACTTCCGAGCCTACTTGATGACGGGCTGGGCACGTCATAGCGAATGATTTTCGAAGTGCTGCCCATGGGTTGCGGATCATAGCCGTGAAACTTGTATTCTAGCTTCTCAGCTACGGTGACAAGCAGCAGCAGAGCATGACCCCAGGCCGCATTGATCTCTGGCCAATCCACAGGCTTGTTCGATAGTCTTCCAAGGCGAAGGCCGTTAATTGTAGCAAAGCTGCCGTCGTGGCTGATGCAAAAGGTGTCGTTATATACGTTGGATCGTTGGAGCTTTTCGAGAAGCTGCGAATCGTGGCTATACTTGGCATTGATGCTATCTCTTTCTGCTTGAAAATCAGCCATGCTGGTGGAAAAGGCGTTTCTTTCCCTCCAGAATAATTCCTCTTCCTTATCAAGCTGGCGAGATTCGTCTTCCAGCGCCAGAATTTCTTCATCAAGCGTGTCCTTCTCTTTTTCCAACTTCTTGAGTTCCTCCAGCGCCACCGCTTTGTCCTTCTCTGCCTTTTTCAACGACTCCTGGCGGGCTTTTATTTCGTCTGCGCCGGGTCTCTCGGTCTTTACTTGTCGAAGATACCTTACGTATGCATCTCGCTCCTTGGTTGACACCTCCAGCTTTCTTTGCAACCCTTCAACCAGTAGATCTGTGCATTCCACGCAAACGGGATGATCGATGTCAGACCTTGAGGAGAGAATCTCGAATAGCCTGTTGATCCTCTGTATGTCATCATTTCTTGTCGATTGCTGGCTATTGGTAACTGATTCTTGTGCTGAACTTGGTCTCCGGAGTTGTGTCGATGGGGCTGGAGGAGCCTCCTTTGCCTGATGTTGCGGGTGGCCGACCTGTGATTCGGTCAAGTATATAAAAGACATGGCCGAGTCACGAGACTGGCCTCCATGATGTCTTTTAAACGTTGGCTGGCTCGAGCTTCGCGATACTCGGTCGTACAGTGTCTTCCTTGCGTTGTCCTGCAATTGAAGAGGTGATGATTGAGAGTCGGACTGGCGTTGGGAATATTGTGGCGCCGTTGCTGCTAGATGATGTAACTCAGTTAGAGAAGATCAGGTTGGTAAGGGATTAGGGTGAGCCGGCTCACAAATCAGCAGATCGTACGCCGCAGGGTTGAGACCTTCGAGAGACCCGTCCAGCTTCACCGGCTGCCGACATTTTTGGCAGAACATCTTGAAAACGACGCTGGCAGGTCCATGGGTCTTGGAAAGTATAGCTCAGCTGTGCCGAGAGATGCCTGATGTTTGGCTGAGAACCTTGTTGTGATCAGGCGATTCAGATGACAATGAGGGTCCAAGTTGGGGGAAATGCGGCGTATCGCGACGATTGTCACTTGTCGACCCGCAGTGCCGACGTCAGATGGCTGGTCGCGTGGTAGTGACCACGGGGAGTCTCGAAGCACACTGGACGGGCACTAAAATAAGGCACTAAAATACAGAGAGCTCCAGGGCTGCCAAGAACTTGCTAGCAGCACACGTACCGACCTGGACTGAGTTCGCTGCGCAGCTTACATGTTTCTAGCAATATTCTACTTCTATGGGAGGCCTGTGTGTAATTTCATAAAGTTATACTTTTCTTGCTAACAGTACTCCGTATGCTAACTTAACATAACGTCAAAAGGATAGTCTAATCCGCACGCAGCTTTTTTTTTTATCCGGAGGAAGTAGGGTTCATGATCTGAGACGGACAAGCTCCACAGTCGCGAACGACACAAAATCTCTACGAACACAAATGGCATCATGTGGCATCTCCTCCGACCCCAGTGTGATACATAGCTGCCGTCATACGGTCAACAGCTGTACTGTTTTACGCACATAGTTCACTTGACCCCGTACTGACTACACCGCGACAGAGGCTGGTTGCGATCGTGTGCTTGGAAATAGTGGTCTGGCCTAGTTCGCCAAAGGATAAAGTTTTTGGCGTTTGCCGACAAGCATTGCACAGACGTAACGATTGAGGTGACAGTCACACCGTCGAACGGGAGAAGCATCGAAGAGCACGTCGTAATGGCCTGCCACTCCCCGCCGACATTTGGCAATTGTCTTGAGCTAGAAAATCTTCACTTTCTTGCTAGGCCAGCTTTGTTAAAGCCATCATCGGCAGGCTACCCAGATATAGTCTGCGCATCCGGGGGTCTAGAAACGGGCCCTCTTCTGCTGTGCATGCAAATAGCTGTAGCAAAACCTCGAGCTAAATATGTTTGATAAATACGATGTTTGCTTATAACATGCAAATTATTGTCTTGAGGCGCGGCACGACCCGTCCGGTGATGATCCAGGAGGTCGACTAACTAGCGCCTGGCGTTAGCCAAATGCCACTCAACTGGTAGTTACCACTTGACAGATCAATCTGCGGCCCCGCGTCTCGCTCCGCAACCTCATTCTCCCGCATTCTATCACCTCCGCCAGCTGACGAGGATCGTCAACACCAAGGCGGTGGTAGGTTGTATATTTCACCATAGCGGTGTCTGCTTCCGATGAATAAGCTTTCCCGCCGTCTAGAATAACTTATCTTAGTGCATCCGCATCCTCTGTGGTTTTATGCCCTCATGGCTTGTCCCACTGATATATCATATTTTGGATCCGGTGGTGGACGGTGCTGGAAATGTGTACCAGGCAAGCGGGGGACAGTTTAACTGAGCCATCGAGGTGGCATTAACTCCGCAAGAGATAATGCCTTAGTGACCAAAAAAAAAAAAAAAAGGATAATTATTATATAGCTAAGTTAGCTATTTAGGTAATAGATTTTATTAATAATAAGCTTTAATTATATCTATGGTGGGCGTTCGAATTAAAAGGGTCAATTGGACTATGTGGACGAAATGGCTCAGTTAAATTGTCACCCGCATGCCAGGTAAGTGTTGGTGAAAGAGGGTATTTTGTGCTCGTTATTGAACATGCCAAAAAAGCATACGCTAGCTGGCTCTTCAATACTGCCCTCCAACCTCTGGACAGTGTTGCTTCGTACTTCGAGTGTCGCAAGAGTAGAGTAAGAGCTGAGCTTGGAAAGGCGCGCCAAATTCCTCCCAACTGTTCGTAGTCTTTACTAGGCAGGCGAAATAACATCCGTATCTTTGCACTTGCACTCCAGCGGCGCTGTAATGTATTTTCCCAGCTACCTACTCCGCAGGCTTTCGCTAATGAAAATTAAGTTCGGGCTGTGCAGTAATTTACGCCTCTGTGATTCTCCGTTTCTACTGCTCCGTAGTCAGTAGAAGATAGGGCAAAGCAAAGAACATATGTCGATCAGAGAGGTGCTGGAGTTCACATCAACTCAGCTTCGAGTGGAACCAGTCCGAGGATTGTAGAACAGGAGAAACGGATCATGAAATATGAACCATCGGCAGGTATGGAAAAGAATTTCCATGTTTCAAGCGTTAACATCTTGAGGTTATTGCCTAGTTAGTTAAGCGCTTGGGCGGGGCTCAGGCGCCTGTCCCATACGGGCCTATTTGTACGGCGTGGAGTACACTCGTGGGACTACTCCGTACGGGCAAAGGAAACACCGTCGGCGCATACTCGTCTCTCGAGTTTCCACGACGAGGAGACGTGGGACGCCTATCCGGCGAAACTTACGGCCCCGACAAGATGGTGACGTCCTGCCAAAAGCCACGCATAAGGAATGTGTGTGAGAGACTGGAAAATTTGCTGGCATGGCTCTTTGCATCAGCCCATGAACGCGGAGTTCAAAGCTGCGACTGGGGCAAGCGTTAAGGTTGCATGTTGATGTTCATAAAGTGCTTCTCTTCTAACGAGTCGCGAAGATCCACTTTTTTATGTCCATCGTTGCACGTGTGATGGCGATGGGCAACAGCAATATTAGCGCGCTCGACTGAATAAGTATTGACCGAACGGACCAATGCGACTACAGGGCTAGAAACAGCGGAAAGAGTCTTCATTGAAGAATGTTAGTCAAAGCAATCAAACGGACTAACGATGAGTTGCGCTGTGGAGTTCTGTAGGTTCATCGATGGAAGTTACTGTTGACTCAAGCATGGCATGGGGTTGGAGTGCTGCAGCGGCTTGGAAGTGCGTGAACAGATTAGCAACAGTCGGAGCCCAGCATATTGAATTACTTGGCAAACAAGAGGCACGAGTTTGTTTTATTTCTCATTTTAAAAGCCTTGTATTACTGTATTACTATACGGAGTAGTTGTATTGTTTTATTTTCCCTTGCACCCCAGGAGTATTGTGTTGGCACCAGTCTTTGGTAAAGATTCACAGCTTGTGTATTACTAGGACGCGGTGTGGGCACGCCGCCGCCGTGATTTCTAGCACTGTCTGGATCTTTTTTAGCACAGCCCGTCCACTTAACGCGCGCTATAGCTGGGGCTCCACGACGCGTTCTACCAAGGTTTGCTTGCCTGGTTCTGCGCGTTGGTCGCTCTAACCCAGCTCTGAATCTCAACGGCGACGTCAACCCTACAACATCCACTCATGGGTTGTATCCTACAGGTGAATCGCAGTTCCAGATTTTGAATACAGCCGACCACACCACATGGGTTGCATAACAAGCACTGCACGCCATTATGGAACCCCCGGTCAAGCGGCGGCGACTGGGCGAGTCTCTTCATGGCTCAGGTGACGAAGAGCAATTCGAGGATGAGGAGTGGGAGGAATATGATGGCGACAATGACACCGGAGATGCACCCCAGGAGCATCGAGAGGGTTCTGTTGCACAGGACGACGGGTATCAGCTTGCCATTGAAAAAGCCTATGCCGATAATCGATTTCGAGCGACCATGTCCCGCATATTCGAGAAGTATGGACGTGACTTTGAAGGCATTGGTGATGAGATTGACCTATCGACTGGCCAAATTGTAGTCAACAACGGACACATTGAAAATATGCGTAACGAAGTCGACATCGGCATTCCGCATAATGGCGGTGACGCAGACGCAGACGAGGACGACGATGAAGACGGAGACGAAGATGAAGACGGGGTGGGGGAAGATGACGGTCTTCTGCTAGAGGACCTCACAGATAACGAGGCTGGAGAAGCTCACTCGCTCGAACTACTTGATGACAACAACGATGACGCCGAAAGTGCAGACGAAGCCCACCCTTGGGTAAGCGATACTGAGTATGACAGACCCCCAGACTACATGAAACTGCAAGGGCCGTATCCCGACCCAGAGACTTTGGATCTCATCCCTGGATATAGTCACAGAGAAATGGCCGAGGAAGGCCCCAGTCTGATTTCCGGTCTTTACGATGGTGGTGGATTGCGGTACGCCCAACCATTGGGATCATTCGGCACTTCCCCGTTTGCACTTGGCCCATGGGAAATGCTACATCAAGTCGAGGAGACATACGAGACACCTAAGCAAGATGGCCTGAGCTCTATGTGGACGTCAGATTATCGTTTCAAGGACAATCAGTCTGATCAACGACCCTCTGCAATGGCGCAACTAGGCCTGGCTGGTGGTTCACGACCAAGGGCCAATAAGCTTAAGGGTCTCCCTTCAACAGAAATACGTGATGCGGAAAATGTCAGAATGGAGGATTACGCAGGTGAATCTGCCAACCTGTTTGAGCAACATCCTGAGAAGGCATCTGCATTTTCTGTAGAATACGACCAGCAGTACGAATCTGGCACGGCAGGATCTGGACATGCCCCACAGTCAACAGCTCATAAGGGGAAAACTCCCGCAGGGCTCGCCACCGAAGATAGTGATACGGTTGAAGATTCGGTGTTTTCGGTAGAGGAAATAGAGGCGTCCTCACAGACCGGGGATGAATCGTGCAAGCAGAAGTCTGGCCAAATAGCGGAGCCGTCTAACAGAGTTATCCCGGATTCTCAGGATACCTGCCCCTCCCAAGAAAACGATACAATTCAACCTTCCACCGAAACAGCTCGAGTATCGGCTCATAAACCTTCCCAAAGGGACTTTGACTTGGCATGCATGCTCTCGGATGATGAATCGCCCTTATTCACTCTCCCCGTAGATGCGACAAACCACAGCCATCACGGCAAATCACACGGGCAATCCTCGAAACCGAGGACGGTCGGCATTCCCGAAGTTGATTCGGATGGTTCAGCTGTGAGACGGGGGCGTGGCCGGCCTAGAAAACATCCTCGTCCGGATACTTATGGCCAAAAATTACCTGCAGCTGCCGCGAAGAAAACTAAGCCTCCTCACACGCAAACACCCAACCTGAACCTTCTGACAAGTTCGGCTACTGTTGGAAATGGAAATGCGCCTTGGCACAACGAGGGGCCTTGGCCTAATTTACTCAGTATTGGCCCTCCAACAAGCACGACGGCAAGTCGGGCCGAGCCAGTTTCTTGGAAAACCCAGCTGTCTGCTCGGCCGATTCCATCCGGCAACATCCCTTCCACGACCACTGCAGCAAGTCGGCCTGAAGCAGCACCTGGACATGGAGTTAAAAGGAAGCGTGGGCGACCAAGAAAATATCCGCTTCCAGAACCAACTCAGCAGCATGCACATCAATCAGCCAACAGTCCTTCGCAGCAGCAACCCATGCAGTATCCTGCTCATCAGATGTTCGGCCACCCTTACTTCTATTCCCCATTTCAGCAAGCATTCCAGCCGCAGCTCTACCAGCATCCTTTTCAAGCTCTTATGCAACAACCTGTTTTCCAGCAGCCAATGCTCCCATTTGCCCAGCAATTCGCGTACCAGTCCTTACAAAACCCATTTTTCCAACAACCCGTGGTACAATTTCAGCCGCATATTTCTCACCAACGCGTTCAACAACAAAACACCCAACAAACAACGCAACCAAATCCCCCTGCACCGGAGCCTGAAGGTGCTCCACAACAGCCGGTAAAGAGGAAACGCGGAAGACCGAGGAAGTACCCGGTTGGATACAAAAGGAGTCGAAGAAAGGTGCATATGCCCGGGCTGCAAAATAGTATGACGGCCATCTTGAGTGGACACCCAAACAGAACACCGGTATCTGAAGATGCGTGGTACGGAGTAGCGCGACGACTGGCGCAGGACATTTCTTCTCTTCAAGGAGGATATATGTTCAGCAATGGGTTTCAAATTCAGACGCAACCATACCCGCCAAGCAGAAAACAGCCTCGAACATCACCAAAGAAACAGTTTGTGGCCGACTCGTCTGAATCTGAGTCTGAATCCGAGGATGAGGATGAGCTGGATCCATATGAGACGACACGAATCACCGAAGTACTAGAATCCAACAATGAGGAAGCATCTCCAGTTCAGACAATTACTCAAACCGTTCAGACCGACAACGATGAGTCAGCAGACATACTCGACATCTCAATGAGCAATGATGGTGATGGTGGTGATGATGCGGGTTTCACGATAATAGAGTCACCGGGAGATGTGGCGAAGACGGTCCAACCGACCCCCTCGCCGCCGAGCCCACCCACAAGTATTCGAGGATCATCTCCGGTCTCCACGAAAGGACGGCAGTCAGTTACTCCAACACCAGTGCGGACTACTAGCAGCCGAACGCCAACTCCACTACAAAGTTTGAAGCCCCCTACGCCAATATCGCACAAGTCAGATGAATTTGATCTCCCTTCGTCCCCAGTACCCCCTAAGGAACATATCTACACGTCCGCAGAGTCAACTCGAGGCTTAGACGAGGGATGCCAAGAGCCAATTGTTGAGATGCGGATAGTGGCAGGGCTAAGCCAGGACACTACCGAGGCCCAGCTGCAGGATCACGAAGATCTTCCTAAGCCGACCGGTTTTGCTACACAGATTCCTGACAAGACGCAGGACCCTCCAGAGCAGAAGGAATCTACTGAGCAACGACGTGAACCACTTCAAGAAGCGAGTACAGCTTCACTCACGGTGCCTGTCGCACCAATGGAATTGTCAACGGCTGCATCGTCATCAGCCGGATCACCGAGTCCAACGAAATCGAAAACAGCCCCTATTGTCATTTCTCAGCAGCTACCTGACGAGCGCTCCTCGACATCATCTACAGATCGAACTGACATGATAATTCCTGATCAGCCAAAAGTGAGCCGTTCATTCACACCTGATCTGGAAAGTAGATGTCCGAGCCCCTCTCTTTTTGTGTCATCACCAGCGCGGACAAGACCTCAGACGCCAGATGAACCGGAACCGAACACCACCGTGGTAAACGCTCCTCAAGAGCCGCTTGCAATACGATCTCCCATGGTGCCTAGGTCAGCAGATCGGTGTACGCCAGTATTTGTGGATACCTTGCGATCAAAACTACCCATCGTGAAAGAGCCTATCGTGAAAGAGAAGCGAACAATGCGGGAGATTAAAGCAGCGATCATAGCGCCGAGATACAAGGCTCCGGAACCAAAGCCAACCCCCTTGAATCCCCCAGTATTGAAGTCGACGTCGACCAAACCGATCCTAGGGAGGTCAATCGAGAAAGATGCTCCTGTCGAGCCATCAGCTTCATCCGAAAGGAAGACGCCTAAATCACCCGTAAAGGAAAGCCTATGGCCAGGTACATCAAAGCCATCTACCATGTCGTCATCACATCAGTCCAGCGTTGTCAAAGATAAAAAGCGGTCCAAGTCACGACGCTCACTTATATCTCTAATTTCAGGTGATGCAAGCAATAAGGAGGTAGGGGATGACTTGGACGAGCTCAGCAGTCCCGTAACGTCGAAATCCTCATCGTCCAAGCCAACGCAGCCTTTCGATTCGAGCAAAATCGCACGCGACACCACGCGGAACATATGGAAATCGAGCCCACAGACCACTGACGAGCCTAAAAAGTCGGGCAGAGAAAAGAAGGAGGAGAAGGAGAAGGAGAAGAAGAGTAAGAAGAAGAAAGAGAAAAAGAGACGGCATATTGACGGCTATACTTCACGAAACGCTGCCAGTGCAGCATCAGAGGGTGGCATTGATAAAGAGTGTGGTGTGGGTGGGTATACCTGTAACAGAGACTTTTGTTTTACATGCTTGTGATGACAGCTGTTGCAACATGTTGGCGCACAGGATGGAGCATGGATGATTGGAAATACCTTGATAGCGATGATGCAAATAGAACCCCATCTTTCTATTCTCCGGGGTTTTGCTGCCAGTCTTACAAGAAGCATAAATAAATGATGCCACGGCAATTCAACCGCCTGCCAAACCGTGTTAATACTACTCTACTCACGCTACGGAGTCCCTTGGGAACATATATGTGACACTGCCAGCGCAGGAGAAAGATGCAAAGGGATCATAAAGAAGAAAGGCGAAATCCTGTGTTGTTCCATCGGCGGGTTGTCACCGCCGTCAACGCATCAATATTTGGACATCCTCACGAATTTACTACGGACTAACTACGGAGTACAAGTGTCATAAATTGAGCTCGAGTGTCAGGCATCCCTGCAGCCGCCTTGCATTCCCGCCATGCAGTGCCATTGCGGGACTGTCGCGTGCTACAGCACAAATTTTACTTTCTACCGAATTAGAGCCAAGATGCCGTTATTTCTTAGCGCCGCGTCTCTCCGTAATGTCGGTCTCTCCCCATATCGGTGCCACCCGCTACCGGATGCCATCTTTGTGTGTGTAACACTCTTGATTGACCTTGGCTTTCACTACTAGACAATCCAAGTTGCCACGCGGAGAGTGTGTAATTATGTATTTTCCCTCCCGGTACGAGAGATACCACAAACTCAGTTCAAAAAGGCATTGTACATGCACAGATCCACAGGTCGTCTCTTGATTTCAACTGTAGAGAACAACGTCATTCTTGTCGTCACACCCAAATATTCGTTCGGGTTCTGCAGGTTCTTTCCAATGTCGTGTATTATATCTGATGCTGCTACTGCTTTCAAGGAATAGCGCCAAACAAAAAGCCAAAACCGCCTCAAAACCTCCGGACTCACAAGAACAAGGAGAAAATGGTTAACAAAAGGGACCCGTCCTCTCACCCTGCCGCTGCATCATTTCAATTCTTGGTTCCTGTTAACGCCGTCAAGCCGTCCCCATGGAATGAGAATGGACCTCATAATATCTTGCTGATGTGGTCTAGAAAATCAAATCCTCCTCTTGCCGTGAAGAGGTAGTCATGCGCCTTGCTCCTTATGACCGTAGATACCTTGCCCCCACTCCATCCTCGTCCCGTGAGGCACTGACAGACATAACTGGTGCTTTGAGCCATGGGGAAACTTTCAGTGCGTAGGGTTGATGATGGCACCCGTTTGTCCAGGTGTGTCGTTGAGGCGAAACCAGTGATAGGGAAGAGGCCCTCTAAATATTACAGCTGCCTGACTGTATCTCTGAAAGGGTAGGAGACCGAAAGGTGTTGAAAAGCGCGGCTCCAGTGTTGTGGTGTTCATGGTCGTAGTTGCTGCTGTAATGTCACGTCAAGACTTATACGTTCCATTGGGATCAGCCAAGTGACGTTTAAACACCTCAGGATCCCGCACAGGGTCGAAATACGGATGACCTTGCGCCTCCTTGGCAGTGAGACGTTCCTGTTACAGTCAAATTAGCAATGACCATTTGCGGCCCAGTTGGAGGTACAGTCAGCTTACTTGGTGGTCGTATCGCAACAGCTTATCGAGGAAGTCGATGGCTTCGTTAGAGACAAAACGCTGGTTCTCGGACGTTACGAAGCTATGCCACGGCTTCTTCTGAAAGCGGCCCAAGATGTCATCGTACTGAGAATCCAACTCGATTTCATACTTGTCCAAGTAGTCAAACAGCTCATCGGTCCCCAAGACTTTAGCAATCTTCACCAGCTGATCAGAATTGCTATTACCATGGAAGAATGGTTCTTTCCTGAAGATCATGGAGGCAAACATGGCCCCCAAGCTCCACATGTCTAGGCTATAGTCGTACTCTTGAAAGTCAACAAGCAGTTCTGGTCCCTTGAAATATCGTGAGGCCACTCGCACGTTGTATTCAGTGCCTGGATGATAGAATTCGGCCAAACCCCAATCGATGAGACGCAACTGTAATTGGACGCAAGTGTCAGCTACGGTGCATAATTTTCCAGTCGGTTTAGCAACATCTCTTGAAGGAGGTACCTTTCTGTTTTCATGATCGATCATAACGTTATGAGGCTTGACATCCCTATGCATGATGCCCTTGCTGTGGCAAAAGTCCAAGGCCTTGAGCAACTCATGGATGTAGAATCGCACGTCAAGATCGTTGAACTTGGGATATAGACTGCGAAAATCGATATTGTTGACGTATTCGAAGATCAAGGATGGCGTTTTGCTCTGTATCCAGAAAGGCGACCATGTCAGTAAAAGTCTGCACTCGTTTATATCCTGAATTGGACCATAGCAGCAACAAACACGGGCACTTACTTGTGAGTCTCGGACAACGTCTAGTAACGCAACAACATTCGGGCCACCTGCTAGATTCTGAAGAATCTTGATCTCTCTCTTGATCTTCTTTTTCTTAACAGGCTTCAAAACCTTGACAACGCATTTCTGGTAGTTGACGACATTGATGCCTTCGAAGACTTCGGAATATTTGCCCCGACCTGGACCGCAACATCGATTAGCAACGTAGATGTGAGGCGCGTTCGGGCAGGCACGGACATACCAATTTTTCTTACAACCTCATAATTCTCTAGCACACCCCAGCCTATGCATCGACTAGTTAGCGGCCATCAAATATCTGCAAAATCGCGATCAGAGTCGACCCACTGATGTTGACGGAGTCGTAGTCCCAGTAGCTGCGGGGCATATTCTGGTTGACATCTGCGTAGACGCGCGCCATGTTTCCAAGGCGCGGATTGTGTCGCAGCTACTGCGACACTGTCTATGGTATGGGAGGATCGGGATGTTGTGTAAAGGGAATGGCCAGCGCGAGGCCCGGTGGACGAGATGCTCGTGAGGTTGCCGTACGTTCCAGGTCTGGCGGCTGAACGATGGTGGAGGGCAAAATGAAAGTGGGATGGGCCCCAGCGGCTCGAGCTGAGTGTGGCCCCACTTGTGTCGCCACAACGCGCTGCAATTGGTAGCCCGCTGCAAGAGGCCGCAAACGATGTGGCAGCGACTTAACGGGTTACGAGCTTCAGGCTTCAGGAGAGTCACTTCGGGCTCAGGGCAAAACATTACTTGTCATTGGTTATTCTAAGCAGCATAATCATTCACCATGGCATCATTAAAGTTTATCTCGTTTGGATCTTCCTTGAACATTCTCGTCTATTCGCTGCTTCATGGTCTCTAAATGATGATGCGTGCCCGGCGCCAAGTGCAACAGTCTGTTGTTACTGTGGCAGGTCTAATCAGAAATAGCTGATCCTAGTAAAGCAAGTCAGCAATAAAATCATGGCATGCGCACTGACGTAGCTAATTGGTGAAGTAATAAAATGGCCCTCAGAGAGAAGATTATATATCTCGTCATGCCCAGACTGTACATACATCGCCATCTGAACTCGGTTCAAATGAGTCATTTGTCTGCAATCTAGATCGGACTAAGGATGACGATACAAATGTTTTCATCATGTAGGCATTAGGAACGAGAACGAGCCGATATTCTCTTACCTGCGAGGGAAGATCACAATCAAGGGCAGCGCACCACCGTTGATGCAATATTCAAATATCTCAATCGTAATCCAGAGAGTCAAGTCCAGCATCAACAACGTCCCAAGTGCGCTTCCTCAAGTCGGGCTTCGGTTCATGCCTAATATTATTTCCGCCCTTCTTCTTTTTTCTCTTGTTATTCCGGTTGGTAGGCGTGGTTACCCTTTGAGCCGACTCACCCACGGGTCCATTTTCACCAGCGGTGTTTTCATCTGCGTTGGTCTTTTTCAACGTTTTTGCCCTTTCCAGTTTTTTTTCAAGCTCTCTTAATTCGGAATGACGAAATATCTCGATTTGCTCGTCGGTAAGCGTGCGTTTGACTCCATCATGGTAGTATCCCAAGTCGTCCTCCGTTTCCTCTTGCCCAGTATTGGTGTGGAGATTGTCGCTACCCCCCTGCCTCGGCGGCGGATATGCAAAATCAGTGGTAAAATTGGCAACGGCATGCGCAGAATAATGACTTTCATGAAAGGCAAAGAATTCATCCTGGTAACGTTAGCTTACGGAATGAACGGTAGACATGGGTGGAAATAGACTGACCTCTGAGAACTGCAGGTTTGCAGCTTGTGTTTGCCACCCTTTATGGTCTTTCAACGTCATTTTGACACTCATGTGGCGAAACAATCGTGGGTTATGGGCAGACAGCATAGCCCACCCAACAGGCACCTATGTCGCGTGTCTTCTGTAGATTATGCTTCATAGTGTTGTTGCCTAACGTCTATGTTGGCCTTTCCAAGGGGACGAAATCTTTTTGATCACCTCTTGTCAATCATTTTGTGGTATGAAGGTGCGAACCGCGATGAATGCTGGAGTGTTTCGAAAGATGATGAAGTCCAAAAAGTTGTCGACCACGTCGCGCTAGTCAAGTCCGCAAAGTGGGGCGCCAACCACTGCCGCTTGAACTGCCCTCAGCTGGACTTGAGAAGAGCGAGGGCGCTCTCAAAGGCGCGAACGACTTCCTCGTCTTCACATCAATGTTAGAATCAGGAGGCAGGTACAAGCAGACATGACACAACTTACAGTGTTTTTGCTTTTGTGCCATTTTCTCTTCAGACAGGTTGACGAATCGCTGTCGGGTTCGCAACCGCTTTACGGCACGCTCATCATCGTGAGCTGAAGCAGCGGACGCCCAAGCTTGAAAGTACTTTGCATGCCACGTCAGTAACGCATGCGATGACAGATAAAAAAACAGAAATATCACCTTGGATAAGCTTTCTGCCTCTTTCAGTATTTCCCTCTCTTCTTCATCTGCATCTCGCAACGCCTTCCCATATCTAGCCTCAAAATCCTCCCAGTCGAAAGGGGCAATGTCTGCCGGAGGTGGGCTTAGCGAAGGGGTGCCGTTTTGATGCTGGTCGTCGTAGGTTTCCGTCACATCTCTCTGGGATTCTGGCTGCTTTCCCATATCCGATAACGTCACCGTGTCGTCTCCAGCTGGTTGATCTTCTTCCTCAGAGGAATGTGCTGATGCCGCAGACTCGCCAGGAGATGATCTCGGCGGTGAAGACATTGTCAAAACACACAATGTTTGGTTAAAATGAGTTAAGGTTCGGGCACCCTCAACGCCACTCGATTGTTCGGACCCGCAGCCTTGATTATTTAGCTCTTATGAAGGTCACAAGCAGTCGTGATGAAGCCGGAACGACCTCTCTAGACATATCCCATAAGCAGAATATAGTGGAATTCGCGGCGTCTTGTTGCAGTGTGTGGGCTGATGTTTTGTTTGTTTCTTGGTTGTACCTGGCGTTATCACAGTGACCTCTGCGTGGATTGCGATCAGTTGATTGGTTCAGTGTAGACTCCGTACATGTACTCCGTGACCACCTCAGCGCCAGACAATGACGACCAGCCCGCTAGTTAAATCGTGTCCCGCGCCAGTGGCTGTGAAGGTGGAAGGGTCCTGATAGCTCTTTCTCCGCTGACTAGTGACTGGTGGCTGATGCCTGCCATGCGCCTATCGCCGCTCGGCACCTGTGGCGTCATTCTGCCTTCAACAACAAGTACCGCGGCGCCTTCCTCGATCCCTTCGCCTCGTGACCATCTCAGGCAACATCACGAGTCGAGTCACAGTCCTCTGATAATTCTCAACTTATTGACTGCCCAAATGTTAGTTTTCCTCTATCAGCACCACATTTCAGACTGCGGTGGCGGGGATTAGAAGTGCTGCCTGCCTAAGATGCAATGCGACATCTGCCATCGTGGCCATGATGCCCAGAAATTACCGTTTCTGTGTGCTGTCGACGCGCGGAACAATCTGTATGAAGGCCGCATGAGGAACCTGCAGGCTATTCTTGAGAACGAAAACCTGCAAGACAATATCGCTAGCCTGTTCACCGATTCGGATAAGACAAGCCCCATTGCCTTGGAGCAGTCATTGGCACGACAGTGCATCGCAGAGGACCGGACTAACCAGATTCTTGCTGCAGCTGAGAAGCTGAGGGAAGAGATCAAAGCAGCTAGAGAAGAAATCAGAACTAGAAAAGGACAGTTAGCGAGGAGGAGGTCTGACTTTGCCTCCGTTTCGGATGGCCTCGTGCAGCGAAGGGTCATACAGGAACAGGAGTTGGTCAAGTCTGCTCAAGTGCTCAGGTTCCGTTGGGCTCAGAAAGCTGAAGCCACCGCCAATACGCGAGCATTTCTCTGCACCGAGGCTATCAGACTTTATGGACTCAGAAGAACAAAAAAGGGAAGCTCCGGGCGGTACGACTACCACTTGGGTAGAGTGCCGATCATAGATTTGGCTGGCATGGATTGTATGTGTACTTCTGAATTCTATCTGCTCCTTGTCACGATTTTCTGATTGATTTGATCTAGCGTCTACCCCGGAAGCCATATCGACTTCCCTTGCTCACGTAGCTCATATTCTCTTACTTATCTGTCACTATCTCTCAGTCCGCCTGCCAGCGGAGATCACGCTCCCTCATCGAGATTACCCCCGGCCAACCGTTTTCAATCTTGCCAGTTCGTATCAGCACCCTCACGTTCCTTTCCCTAGCTTTCTTGGACCCTTGGCATCCCCATCCCATTCGCGAGACACGGAGTCTCAGCGTGTTCCTCGACCTCGACCTCTTTTCGTCGACAAGCCCTTAACGCAACTAGCAAAAGAGGATCCAACAACATACTCTTTTTTTCTTGAAGGCGTCACTCTTTTGGCATATAACATCGCCTGGCTGTGTTGCTCACAGGGCGTCTCTATTGGCGATACGAGCAACTTTGAAGGTATCTCTAATATGGGCCGGAACCTACACAGTTTCTTGATGGGTGCGCAAGCTCACGACTTTCGTACAATCAATATCAAGGTGCCTGGATGGGGCCCCAACGGAGAGGAGTTGGCTGAAGAAAATCAAGGAAATTGGCTTGGCAGATATTCTCACGGCGGAGCATTCTATTTTCTTGGGGGGGCTGAAGGTGCGGAATTAGTCCGGTCTTTCAAACTCCCGAGTCCTATGAAGCTGGCAGACAAGCTTAAGAAGAAGTTGATTGGTGATGCGCCGACACCGGACTGGGAGGTTCTTGACGATGAGGCTTGGAAGGTCGAAGATATTCCCGTCGGTAGCGCTGTCGGAAATCCCCAAGGTGTTTGTGGCAAAGCCCCGGCTCCTGATGCGACATCAACACTTCGGAACGGTTCGACTGGTTGGACAAAAGTGAAACACAGATGATTATAGACTCGATATAGACTCCTGTTGTTAAATATTTGTCTCCCTCCTCCCCTCCTCCGGATGCTATAAACATATCCGTTTATATTACAAAGGCAGGTGCTTAAGTTGCTGTCAGCTAGCCATAGATGCATCATTACCTTGAGTATCTTCGTCAGGGCTGCGTTCTGCGCGCATTGCCCGTAATACCCGTGTTGGGATAATTTTGATCCCTCTAGGGCTGTCGCCACTTCCTTTCCCATCCGACTGTATGCTTGGTGATGAACGGCCTGGTGACGAAATCTCCATCGTACCCAACAACCTCGCCGTGCCTTTCAATTCTTCATCCCTTTCCACTGAACCTATGGCTCTAGTCCCATATGACGTAGAAGACGATGACCTCTTACTCTTATCGTGGAACAAACTAACTGGCTTGTTCTTCATTCTCAGATACCGCTCCTTTTGCCTTTGGAGCTTATCCGTTGTATCTTGAGATTGACTACCTGGTGTGCGTGGTATATTTGGCGTCATTGGGCTGGCTGACCGATGAGTAGGCGTCGCGGGTGAAGCTTCTGGCGCTGCAGGATGTATAAAATTGCCACCAGGGAACATGAGGCCACCGACATTCATTGGAGCAACTGCTCCTTGCCCCGTCTCTTCTCTGCCTCTGGACATCTCATTCTTTGCCTCGTAAGAGACAACAGCTATGCGACGCTCTGTGGGGGCAAGTGCCTTGCCCTTGTCTTTACTTTGACGAGATTCCGTTCTTTCAACGCCCGGCTCCTGTTCTGTGGCTGTCTTAGAGGGGGTACTAGAAGCGTGTCTGCTTGAGTCTGTTTTACCACAAGACTCCGCTTCGATCCTTTCCTCTGCGCCGGTGTCTTCTTTCGGATCGTTGGCCGTTTTGGTGGCTGTCGCCTCCTTTATCTCCATAACAAGACGGCCAAGACGACTTTTGGGAATCCCAATCTTTCGAGAAGCCATAGTCTGGGCATCGGCTTTCTTTGGCACGTCAAGAACTCGTCTTCGTGCTGCTCGCGATGTCTCCGGAGGTGCAGCCTGTCGCTCAATAGCGCGTGCAGAAAGCAGACGGCTTTTCGGCGTGAGCTTGACTCTACGAGCGATTGTCTCCTCATCGTCCAACTCCTTCTCCGTCGACTCTGCTCGAGAACGAGCCAGTTCATCGGCTTTTAATTCTAGACAAGGACTTTTCTCATGTTCATCCGGCGATGTCACTCCCAAATCCCATTTCATGGGGAATTGTTCTTCCTCATCCCCACTTCCTTCGAGCTCTATCGGGACACCTACAGTCCGGGGGAGATCAGGCGTCGAACTAGCTTCGGGCCGCTGGACGGGAGGCATCCGGAGGCCAGACGTTTCAAATCGCCGATGGAAATCATTATTCCTCGTCGGAACAGGTACGGCCGTCGTAGAGGAAGATCCCAAAACTTCTGGAGTAAGTGGAACGGGGGGTTCGACACCTGCCTTCTCTTGCTCCAGCGTCCTCGTTTCAATGGCTGCAAGTTCGCTTTCGAACTGCTCCACGATTTCCCTCTCCGTTTGGTCGTCATCTTCCCTCTGCATTCTCTCAAAATCAAAGTTTTGATGAGCATTCCAAGAAGCTCTAGACAATCTGAAGCCATCGCCATCATTGGTGTTAGTGTAGGCACCAAAGTCTATGATCTTTGTGTCCTCCAAAATAATGGCCTCAGTCTCTGGATTGGCTGGACTTATGTCATCCGTGGTAACGACTGTTTCGTTTGCAGGATTTTGATGAGAGCCGTCGTCTAGTTCCATGCATTTGTCCACATTGCGTGTATATTCGACGGGTGTGTCCAGGTTGGTCTGTTGACTGTGCTGCAGTAAATTCTGCTCATTTGTCATATCCTGCAGAGGGCCTCGCAAGGCTTCGGTAAAAGATTCGAACGAGTCGTCGAAGCAGACTCCTGTGATGTCATTCAAAGCCTCGTGCATCCAGAATTGCTCCCACATTTCAAACTGTTCCCGAGTCATTGGCACAGTTGATGAATCTGGCTCAATAAGAATATTGAAGAACTCTTCATTGAACTGATGAGACTCTAGAAGAGTGTCCATAAAGTATTGCTCCTGTTCGACATCTGGAAATCCCATAACCTCGTCCATGGCTGCTGGTGTTCCATACTGTACCTCGGGAATGGCATTGGGCTGATGGAGCTCAGGAAACCTTGGTACGATCAGATCTCTTGGATTGACTAGCTCGATTTCCATAGAGTCCGGCATATCTGTTGGTGCAAAACAATGTTGCTCTACGCCAACAAGTGGTTGATTTATCGAGAGCTCCATATCTATGTCTCCCATATCACCGACTTGGATATCTTCAATATCAAGCGTGAGATCCATTTCCGTATTGAAAGAACCGACAATGCTAGCTCCCTGAAAGAATTCCTGCTGGATATCTGTATCAAGTTGCATTGCTTGGTCTTCCTCCGTATCGATGGCATAAGTGTCCTGTACCATCAAGTCAGGTTGTGGCAATTCCTCTGGGAGTCCGATGCTGTCTTCACATATATCTGGTTCCGAATCATCGAACTCCGAGTCTTCGTCCAGTTCACCTCCAAACAAATCCTCTGGTAAAGGGATATTTTCTGGTGCAATTTTTAGCTCTGTCGCGCCTAGAAATGATGCCTCTTCGGACTCGGCTGGCTGTTGTAGTGGGATCGTGGCCGCATATTGCTCTGCAGGATCCGGACAGTGGCTCCAGGAGGTGGGATGATCCTTCTCTATGTCTTTGGCCAAGACTCTTTCACTGGTCATAACATGTCGCGCATTCGTAACATCTAGAAGGTGTAGTTGCGTATTGTTAAGACCATAGACGTGTGTTTTTGAGTCCTCATCGTCATCGTCTGTGGTGGGTGTGTTCGGTAAGAGGATCCTGGCTGCAGGAATTAGGGAGCCTTTCTCGAAGGCAGTCTCGGAATCCGGTAGTTCGGCATAGCGGCCTTGTTGATCGTGCGCCATATGTGCTGTTGCTCTGTCGTGCCCCGATAGAGTTTGCATTGTGGTTGGGGGTGTCTCATTTATATGCCTGATTTTGGGAGTTGTCGCTTCATTGTGAATACCGTCTTCTTCAGCGACAAGACCAAATGCATGTGTTCGTAAGTGCTCAGGGTTGTGTCTGGCTTCTGACGAGGTGTGAGTTGAGACACTTTCTGTCATAAAGGCCTGTGTATCTTGCACAGGCTCGATTTGGTATAAAACACCTTCATCGTTGGCTGGTTCGGCTATATTCATTTCCATCTCATCAAGCTCGGACTTAGATTCTGATGCTTCATGTAATGGCCGTGCGATGGTAGGATCAAGTCGTTCTCCCGAATCGGAAAGACTGTGGTTCAGGACTGGAGATGGATGCCTTTCATCAGCTAATGTACGTTCAGATTCCCCCCCATCATCAACCTTCGGCTGTGTCCATAGGGAGCGAATATTCCGCTTCTTGGTCGCCGCTGCAACTCTCTTTCGGCGTAATAGGGACTTCTTTAGCCGCTTTGATAATATCTCCTGCCTCAAACGACTTTGCTGTTTCCTCTCAATCTTGGCAACCGGTGACGTGACAGCATCAGCCTCTTTTGCGTCAATCACAGTAGCAGTGGGCAGACCAGATTTTTCAACCGCAATCTCTGCTTCCGACGAGTCTGGCAGGAGCTTTTCTGCAGTCGCTTCAATGATACGTGTGGCATTCAGGTCTCTCTCCTCTGCCATCTTCTTCACAGCCATGCTTTCAATTCGTTCGCTTCTGGGGGAAAGCTTATCTTCCACGCCCTACGTGGAAAATAAAGCCCCTTCCGAAGCACGTGTAAGCCCTTCCAAGTCTGTCTGGGTGCCGCGATCATAGGAAGTCGTGGCTGCTTGTTCACTTCCAGGGACTGTATTAACTTCCACGTCTTCAGCGGAAGTAACAGTTCCTTTCGAAACATCCGCAAGCTCTGGCAAGTCGGTCTGGGTGCCACAATCATTGTAGGTCACGACCTTTACCGACGTTGGTGGCAGAGGGTTTCCTTGCCTGTCGAATGAAGTTGGAAATCGAGGTATAATAGAATAACCGGAAATTGGTTGCCTCTGTTGCACGTTGTGCTTGTACTTCGAGCTGCTGAAGTACAAGTTCCGGTCATGTGTGTATTTCCGAGATTGAGTGCGAAGCTTCCTGTCATAGCCCGGGATTTCGATATTTGAGTACAATTCTTCTACTGCTTCCTCCTGTAGTGTCTTAAGATCTTTCTTTTTTTCATCAGGCGTCGTTGCAGGATCAATTGGTTTACAGAACTCAACAATGTCGTCCATCGGGAAAACTTGATCGAGAAACCCGTTGAACTTCTGGTCCGCCACCTTTTTCAGGTTTCTCAGATGCCGCGGGATCTGCAAACTCGTTCGGTACAAGATTGGCACTGCCAGCAGAAACCAAATCTGGAACAAGTCGGCCGAGGTCCACCTCACGCCGGCCGGCCTGCCCTTGGTGGTGAAGCGGACGGGATCATGCTTCACAAAGACAACCATCCAAGCCGCTACAACTTGGTATCGAGGAATGTGGTGATTAAGGATGGAACAAACGTAGCGGTAGTATGGCCATATCCAAAAGAATGTTGGCAGTGCCCAGACGATCCAGGCAGTTCGGGAGAGGATGGAGAAGAGGATACATAGCAGAAACTCCCCTATGCTTTTTGACTGCTCCATCGACTGTGTCGCGCTCTTGACGACGTTATCGGAAACTTCTCTGGCAAGCTTCTCGTTCTGCAGGAGGATATCTGCCAAATTAGGCATATCTGGGTACTGATTCTCCTCTGCAAGCAATCTGTCAAGGCGCAGGTACTCCTGCCAGCTGATCAGCTCTTCGTCCCAGTTCATTTTGCATATGTCCTAGTGCTTTTGCAGCAAAAATGAATTAAATATTGGAGGTGGGCTCTAGGAAGTTTGGCCTTTGAAGTTTCAATGTAGAAGAAGAAAAGAAGAAGAGGGGGCGATAGCAAGAAGTGGGAAAGGGGAGAGAAAAGAGGCACTTTCGAAGTAGATAATCAGCAGACAGCTTCTCAGCGTGCAAAGTTAATCAGACTTGACGACGAGTGGGTTCCTAGTGAATAAATATTTGGGGAATAGTTTGCGTGACAACTGCGCCAGGTGGCCAAGGATACACAATCCAGTTTGCAGCAAACAGTCTTGTCAGTGATTCATAAATGAATCCCCCCCCTTACTGTTTGTGAGCTCCGACTTAAATTATCTCAGATTCATAGCCTCAGCTTGTATCATGTGAGAGATCACATTTGCTCAGTGACAGGGAATAGGCATTCACGATACGGGCAGAAACCTGAATAAAATCCGTTTCAGTTGAGTATTCGCCACCAAATGATCAATACAAACAATGGTATATATCGCTGGTATTCCAAATGCCCAATCCCATGTGCCCAACTGAGGGGTTCCAGAACTCCATTTGAAACAAGAACCTTGTCCAACCCATTCATCATTCATTACTGCGCCAAGCCAGAAACCTGTTTTTTCCCTCTTGCGATTAATCTCTTCTGAAGCTCAACCAAAATGTCACTCCAGCCTTCCTGCTTGACACCGATCCTGTCACCGATCTTGGTAGCCAAGAACTCTCCCACCTTGCCGACGTTGAAATGCTCCCCATAGACCACCTTTACTTGTGTGGATATCCCGATATCTATCCCCTGGGGTATACTCTGACCATGAAGATGAAGTGTTGTCTCTACTCTAGTTCGAAGCGCCGTCAGGAGCAGCGAACTCGTCACTGCGACGCTAGTATCAGAAGTTTTTGCCACGTTCGTTGGGAACGTGACATTGATTGTGCTGATTTGAGAAATAACAAAGCGAGCTTTGTCCCACGCCGTGCGAACAATATTTAAAAGATCTAGGATCTTGGTTCGATTCTGGGGCAATGCGCGAACATGATCTCGTATGCGCTGTAAGAAGAACTCCTTTTCTGCTGTCTTCGAGCCTCCGGCATCATTTTTGTCGCCAATGTACCATAGGTCGATCCGAGAATTATGCTGATGAGGTTGGAATGAAGCCACGTCGAAAACAATCTCAATCTCACGCTCGTAGGCCATAGACAAGATTGTGCCGGAGAGGCTAGTTACCGCCCAACCGTATTGTTTCTCAATCGCATCGACGCGAGCTATGAAAGGTGTCAACGCAAGCATAAATTGGTCGTTGTAGTTAGTTATTATGTTACCTTTCAGCTCTTCAACCTCACTGCTCGTCCAACCACGGCATGCTTCTCTAATCTTTTCGGACTGCTGGATTTTGCTTTGCAGGTCCTGTTTCTTCAATGTTAAATCTTCAGCTGTCGCTGCAGACGACCCAAGTCGCTGACGGAGCTCGGCGATCTGAATTTTTTTCTCTTTCATGTCGGCATCCAGAGCTGTCAATTCATCTCTGGCTCCTTGGAGCTCAGATGGATCACAATCAGCAAGTTCGTTGGCAACTTCCTCAAGGTTGCGAGTCTCCTCCTCCAAAGCCTCAAATTGCACCACTGCATTTGGCAACACGGCTACCAGTAGATCTTCTCGTTCCTTGAGCATAATCTCATCTTCGCGCATGTCTTCCGACACTTTTAACAAACCTTCTTTCAGGCCCTCCTGCAGCTTTGCCCTCCACTCATACCACATCGCCTTACTTAATAGCCTGGCGTGAGTTTTAACATTCTTGAATTGGTTGTCCATAAGGGCTTTGACGTCAGGAGTAGCAGAAATGTATTCACGGAACAACGGAGGGTTGTCCTCAAGTGTCTCGGCTTCAATCTTCTTCACTATGCGGCGTCCCTCTGCTATGTAATTCTTCAATTCACGACAAGAGTGTTGGTAAAGCTCCAGCATAGGGACTGTGCAAGCACCTGCAACAACACAGCTTTCTAGTGTCATGGAGTCGCCTCCATCCACTGTTGAACCGTCTTGCAAGCTCTGGGGGGCAATAGTGTGGCGTCGCTTGGTCGTTGTAAGCTCCATGAAGCGGATTGATGTCATGCTCAGGAAATCTTGAAGGTGAATCCTCCCATCGTCCATGTTATGTCCCGAGTCTTCTGCACTATCGTCAAGGTATTGGTGAAAATCAACTTCATGGACTGTTTGATTATCTCGCATGTTTTTGAATCGTCCCTGACCTTGTGGTGTGGTAGCTTGGCCTTTCTTAAGCGGTGAGGAGAACGATGACGCTGAGTTACTTGTGTTTGGCTCAAGACTTCTTATTGATGCTCTGGTAGGTCTTCCTGTGGTTTTGGTCACCGAAGGGGGCTGCTGCAGCTTGATATTCTTGACCGGACTGCCTTGACGCCCCTTAAGCCTCTTTACTCCGTCGTTACTATCAGAGTCATCGTCACTCTCCAGCTCCATCGGCCGTTTCCCCAGAAGGCCTCTTGCACTGCCCACGTGAAGACTTTTTCTCCCCTTTGTTGGGTTTCGTTTGGGGCTTAAACTGTCGATCATCTCTCGCAAGTTAAAAGTAGCATCTTTATCTTGCTGAGGTGCATGTCTTTGTCGGTTTTCTTTGACTTCTTCGTCTTTCCGTTCCCTATCAACCTCGTCTTCCATAATCTTCGGGTCTTCAAATACTACTTCGCTTCTCCCTGGAACAAAGCCATTGTCACTCTCACCGATAGAGCTTCGCTTTTCAAACAAAGCCGTGATGTGTGGAGAGCCAAGACCTCTTTTATCAGCTCCGAGGCCTGATAGGCGGCGAGTTTGAGGTGTGAGTACAACAGTTGGCGTCCTCGCGCCGGTTTTCGCGTCACTTTGGAATAGCGAGGCGCTCCGTTTTGATGACTTGATCGATAACGGGCTTTTCTCAGCTTTGACAGATCCTCGTCTTTGAGGCGTGGTAGACCGTGGGCTCTTGCTCCGCGTTCCTTGTGCTGGAGTAGCAGACGATACGACCCGAGTTCGAGGTGCTGGCGGCTTTGGGGGTGATGATGTAGGTGTTCTGAGAGGAGAAGAGACGGTGTCTGGCGTCTGCGGCTCTGTGCTGCGGCGTAGACCTCTACCTTGGAAGGCCGATAGCCCCGGGCTCTCGGGTTTGCGTGTTGGTGTCGCAGCTTGTGAGATTGCGGATAATCGAGAGCTACGGCGTGTTGGTGTTCTCTGAGCGACTGCTGCCATGATGGCTCTCCCGGGGCTGTGAGGCTTGACTGCCTCTTCTTTCAATATCCTCTTTCCAAGGTCGAGCGATGACGTATTTCCAAGAATACCTCCGATGGCAGCAGTGATATCCATGCCCATGGTATCTTCGTCTAGCAACGTAGTGTGGTCGCCTTTGTCAACGTGAGACAATATATTGCCATACCCAACCGTCATATCCATGGTACCTTCGGTTTCTATTTCTCCCCATCTGCTTAGAGTGTGCGATCGGCCGGCAGCAGCAGGTGAGTTTTTAGACTGGGGAAGAACGCCTCCCATGGCAGCGGTAAACTCCATGGAAAAGTCTTCGTTCGTGTCAGAATCGTCATCAAAATTGTTCTGTGGCTTATTAATGCTACCTATAGCCGTTGTGAATTCCATTGTTGCTCCCACGGTGGCATCGTCCTGATCAACCTGCCTAGGTGCGGGTTGGCTGTACGCACTGCGTTTGGTTATTTCCTGTGAAAGAATCCCACCAAGTGCCTGAGTGACATCCATAGACATGTCATCTACTTGAGTGATATCCATAGTGCACTGAGGTTTAATAATGCCGCCGACAGCGCTGGTCATGTCCATGTCCATGTCCATATTTGTGCTGTCATCCCTTTCAACCGATAACTTTTTTTCAGTGTCAACTGAGGATGATTGCTGGTTCTTCTTTGCCCAACCAAAAGATGGAATGATCTCTTCGCCTTCGTCGGAGTCACCATCATTACCCGTGTCGAGACGCTGTGTCCCGGCTCTGTGTGCTGCAGCCCTTAGAGCTTGCTCTAGTGTTGAGCTCTCGTCATCGGAACCATCTCTTTCAGAGGCAACAGTAGTCCCCGTAACTTCTTCAGTTTCAATAGTCATCATGGTTCCGTCGTCTGAGTCGCTACTTGAGCCGCTGTCTTCCTCAATCTCCTCCACCCCATCGGCTGGCTCGGAATCAGAGCTATATATTGTTGATGTAAGGGTATCATCGTCGTTTTCAATGAAGTTCATTGGCGGAAGCCCTGAATTCCTTCTGCTGGACGTTTGATTGTCCGGCGACTTGGGCACAGTCCCCAATAAGTCTGTTCCGTTCGCTGAGGGGGCTCTGCTTGTTGAGTCTGTCGAGGTAGTCGAGTCTAGCATATATTCGATCTCATGAAAAGTATGAAGTGTAGCCTCTGCAGCAAAAGATACTCTTCGATTTGCCAACGACTTGCGACGGGCGTCTCTACGTTCTCGTTCTTCTCTCTCTCTCGCTGCTGCCTGCTGCTCTTCTTCGGTTCTGAGAGCTACTTTAGAGCCATTCGTGCTGGAACCATTCGAGGACCCCAGCGATTTGGTCGAGTCTCGAGGTTCTATCGAGCTTCTTGTATGAATATTTCCATTTCTGAGAGGTGATATCTCTGGTACGGAGAACGCCGTAGGTTTGAGAATCGATCGTGGTGTAGGAGCGGCAATAGACTGGTGAAGAATTAATGTTAGAGAACCCGCGAAATAGAGCCTACTCGAACTGCTGCACTTACTGCCCGCCTGTTTCCATTGGTATGCTTCAATGCATCAAGGCCGCCCGGGCCCATGCTCTTACTTCTTGACTTATTGCGATTAGCAGCCAAAGTGCTTGCTACATCTACAGTCGCATTCTCTTTATCCATTGTCTTTTTCATGGAGACAGCTCCAATAGATTTCCTAACGCGCCTCATTGAAGGCACCGTCGCCTCAGCTGGAGGAGGCATTTCAACGACGTTGTTGGGTCTTTTCGTCGCGCCGTTGAGTTGAAGCTATCATGAACTGTACCTGGTAACGAACCGCGATTCGCCGGTGTTTGTTTACTTTCCCAAGCGGTAGAGGGTACGTACTCTAGCGGGGATGTGGGTCGTTGATGTCGAAAAAAGTGGGCTGAAATTGAGCAAGGATATCGATCACGTGTTATAGCGCATCACGTGCGATCGTGGCGATGGTGGAGCTCTCGCCTACGCAGCCAATCCAAATTTTGCAAGCCCTAAGGTGGGAAGAGGCTGCAAAAAATTGGTGCGTGATTGATTGCCCTACTCCTCCATTCGCGCAAAACAACTTCTTGCCTCATCCACCTTCACCGACAGCCCTCTTGTAACGACATCTCTCCGGAGCAGGATCATTCAAGATGTCAGTCCACGATCACCTTCGGCGCAGCGGCTTCGAATTATGTCCGTTTGTATTGCTAACATTTACTCAGGGCGACCGAGTTGACTGTCCAGTCGGAGCGTGCTTTCCAAAAGCAGCCTCACATCTTCCTCAACTCCAAGACCAAGGTCAAGAGTGCCAGACCGGGCAAGGGCGGACGACGATGGTATAAGGATGTCGGTCTGGGTTTCCGTACCCCCAAGACTGCCATTGAGGGCAGCTACATCGGTACGTGCGAATTGAACTCGATTGCGATCTCGAAATGGGTTGGAAAATTGAATGACATGGGATTGCAACATAAGAGACGGGAAAGATGAAACAAAACTGGACAGGTCATTTTCTTGGGCGACTGAACGATCGACTGACTGTATTTCACAATAGACAAAAAATGCCCCTTCACTGGTCTCGTTTCCATTCGTGGCCGTATCCTGACCGGTACTGTCGTTTCCACCAAGATGCATCGAACCGTCGTTATCCGAAGAGAGTACCTACATTTCATCCCCAAGTACTCTCGTTATGAGAAGCGCCACAAGAACCTCGCTGCCCACGTCTCTCCCGCTTTCCGTGTTGAAGAGGGCGACCAGGTCACCGTTGGCCAGTGCCGACCTCTTTCCAAGACTGTACGTGTGCATCCACTAAGACAGAGTATATCAGTCGAATTTCTCGATCTAACAATTGGCAGGTCCGCTTCAACGTTCTGCGTGTTTTGCCCCGAACTGGCAAGGCGGTCAAGAAATTCAGCAAGTTCTAAATGGGACTCTTCTTCTGGCATTTTTGGCGTGATAAACATCAGGGGGATAGGGATTTCCCGCTGTAGGGTCGGGCTACGGAAGTTGTTTGGCAAATGATTATGCTGTAGTTGCAGTCAGGATTAAAAAAAGGTTTCATGAATGCAACACCCACATAAGAATCACGGACGTACATTTTTTCAACAGTGATATGTTGGCCTCGGTGCAAGGCGTAGCGACTCATTGTCAGAGAGCATTTGGGTTGCCATTAGTTCGGACACGGCTTGCTTCCACAATTCTTCAATATTTTCTTGCCTACTTGGATATGAAGGGTGCTTAAGAAAGGTGACATCATGTGCTCTCACCAGGCATAATCAGCCACTTGCACCAAAATATTCAGTAGCTAAATAAGCCTAAAATCTTTGTTCAATTGCCACCGAATCCTATGTAATTTGATGAGTAATTGTGAACGTCGTATCACAAATTATAGGTCTGCAGCGTACTCTGTTGTTATAGACACAGTGTCAAATACAGTGCGCCAATCGTACACTGTCCATCTGTGGGTTTCCTCGATCTCAATTTGGCCATGTTGAGGTCTTGCTCAGAAAACAACCACACTCAGCCCAAGCACACTGCCAGACCGGTATGGGGTGGTTTCCTTCGATATTTGGATCGGAAAAGCCATCCGATCCTCTCGGCAAGCTTGATCCAAAGTTGCGCGAATTTCTCGAGAAAGAATCTCCCGTCAAATACACGTCGAACCAAACACTAGTGACTTCAAAATCCCCACCACCAGGAGCGCAAATACACCATGCGCAAAAGCCAGATGAGCCAGCAATTGATAAATCCACAGTCCCATCGGCAAGCTTGTATCAAGATGGTCGCTACGCCCATTTATGGAAAAACTACCGTCCTCTGGAGCAGATTGAGTCTGAGGCAGCCACTGACCACGACAAGCTCATGACTGTCCTAGAAGGATTCAAGGAGCGCAAGGCAGCAATTGGTCGAGCAGCGCTGGAAAATTGTGCGCTTCAGCAAGAAGAATGGGTCAACTGTATGAAGAACGGCAGCTGGGAGGATCAACTACAAATGTGCAGACATCAAGTTCGACGTTTCGAAAGATGTTACACCATGCAATCGGTAAGATATTAAGTGAGTTCCAGTTTGACGGTTCTGTTGTACTAATATAGTACGCAGAGATTCCTCAGAGCATTAGGATATGGGTCAGTGGCCGGTCGTCCCGCGCGAGTCGATGAAGACATTCAGATGCATGCCGACACGCTTTACGAACGAATGCTCGACCACGAAGCTGCCGTTGAACAGGCCAAAAAGGACGGGACCCCGGTTCCACCGTTCGATCCGGCATTACCAAAGGCTAGTGCGCCGAAAGTTACGCCAACAGATGAGCTAGAGAAGCAATGGAGAGAGAAGCTGGACAAGCTGCCGGAAGACGAGCGGGTAGTGGAGGAAGCCGCACTCAGAGCAGATCTGCAGGCTAAATCTGATGTTGCTAGCAGCGTAAAGCAAATATGGGCTTCGCAAAAAGAGGAAAGGGATGCAAGAAAGGCTGGGGGAGGGTCTACATTTACAGACACGTTAAACGGTCTGTTCAGCCGAAATGGCAATGAAGGGAAGAAATAGAGACATTCACAAGTAATGAGCATTTGGGAACATTGAGCATGTACAATATGTAACAACACCAACGATACATTCAACATAATAACACAATAACATCATCTATAGCTATTTGGAATAAATTGCTCTCACATTCGATTAATCCGGCTTGAGCGACTGTCAGATACAACCTATTTCAGAGTCATAATCTGAGTTAAAAGCAACGACGTAAAGAAAACACACTTGGCTACAACGGTTATTCTCCAAATCTTTGTTATACGATAATAAGTCCAGACCCTTCACACACAGGCAATTAAGCAGGTTTCGTGGTCTAGTTGGTTATGATTTTTCGCTAACACCGAAAAGATCCCCGGTTCGAGCCCGGGCGGAACCACTCTTAAACTTTTGCATCTGTGCTTATGATATCATCCGTGTCCAAGAATGGTTTTTTTTGGAGTGCTTGCCTTCCGTTAATATGCTAGTGGTTCAAATAAATTTAGCTTAAGGTCTCAACGGTTTTTATTTTAGGTTTGTGTGATTGGAAGCTCTAAAAACCAAAAGTCTGTAAAGATTCGTATAGGAAAGTGAGCCACCAACGGGACGGCAGTATCGTCGGGCCTGAATGACGTAAATTTTCAAACCCCCATCAAAATACTCCGTACAATAACCCTTCACTTATGCACTTTTTCATTAGCCTGTACTGCCTCAGTGGGGCAATTCATGGGCGAAGACTACGAAACATGTCGACGAGCAAAGTCACGGGAGTAATCCGCGACGAACTTGCTGGCTAGTCTCCGACTGCTAGGATCACACCATCTTCAGATTAATGTCAAATTTTAGATAAGACTCACGATGGAATCCTCTACGCCATCTAGACCAGCTATAGAGCTGCAGCCAGTGACATCTTCCAACACCGGCGCAGACAATGAAGCTTCTTCCCGGCAGATCAATGAGCAGAACCCCACAGGACTTCGCTTCATCCTCCTCACCATAGGTTTAATTCTGAGCATCTTCCTTGCGGCACTCGACTCATCCATCCTCGCCACTGCTGTTCCTCGAATTACAGATAAGTTTGGCACCGTCAAAGATGTAGGCTGGTATAGTTCCGCATATGTGATTACAAATGCTGCGTTTCAATCGTCATGGGGTAGAGGTGTAAGTCCTTGGTTTCACTTGACCACGTAGTAGATGAAAGGGAAAATAGACTGATTTGAATGGAATCCCCAGTACAAATTCTTCCCGCTCATGTGGACCTTTATAGCTGCAGTTACCACGTTTGAGCTTGGAAATACCATTTCCGCACTGGCTCAGAATAGTGCCACCTTGATCTTAGGCAGATTCGTAGCAGGGATAGGCTGCGGCGGCGTTATGACGGGATGTTTTATTATCATTGCCTTGAGCGTGAAGCCCCAACAAAGAGCATCGTAAATGGGGGTCCTTGGAATCACGTTTGGCTGTGCAAGTGTGACTGGTCCGCTGCTGGGCGGTTTCTTGACAGATGGACCTGGATGGAGGTGGTGTTTCTGGTAAGAGTCCGCAACTAACTATGTTTCCATCCCACCTACTCTTGACTTACCTTCCTCTTCGTCTCCTAATTCCAGGATAAGCTTGCCGATTGGTGTATTTGCTGCCTCTACACTATCTCTCACTTTCAAGACGCCAACTGCAGCTCACCCGGTGCAGTGCCCGTTGAAGGAAAAGCTTCTCTCGTTGGATCTAGGAGGTGCCTGCCTCGTCATGGGTATGCGAGCTTTGGTTCTCTTTGCTTGAACGTTATTTCTCTTAAAACTTCTTTGGCATGACTAACACCGTCCAGACTCGATGGTCTGCTTTGTATTGGCAGTGGAACGAGCTGGTGTGACGACTTCATGGCAAAATTGGCGGGTCATCGCGAGTCTCTGTGGCTCTGTTGCGCTGCTCATTCTCTTCATTGTCAATGAACGGTTCATGGGCACTCGAGCCATGATTCAAGTTGATCTTTTGAAAAGACGCAATATTGTCACAAACCTTGTTTACCAGTTTTGGTTCCCATTGCGTGTGGTGCTTCGGCTACCCTGGTGTCCTTCGTTGTGGCTATTCCAGCTGCTGTGAAGCATTTCGACAGCCATGTTCGCAAACGCGCCTAGTGGTTTAGAGAAGTGCGTAAAAACTTGTGATGACACTGTCTGGGAAAATGCATCTGTGGTCTGGCAGTCGTTGCTGTCGCCCCCTGAAGGCTCGCTACCCTATATTGCACTCCCATTTGGATACTGTTAGACCGACCACACCATTGCTGTGGTTAATCACAAGTCATGGCCATCTAAGTATATTTGTGTCATCTTGTTTTGGTTGCTACTTGGTAACTAACGCGGGTATGTGATTGAGCTGACATGGCAAATTGTCACCTATAGCACGAAGCCTTTAACATGAATCTCAAAATGTTGACAAAATACACTTCCTAACTAATCACAAGGCAAACACGCGTTATATTCTCGTTTCCACATCAGAATGTACGCACAAATGTAAAGGGTGAAACGAGTAGCTAAATAGACGGAGTACTAAGAATAGCGTCAGAGAGCCCTTCATGAAGACAACTTGCTCTTGGATCAGCGCGGTAATGCGAAGCAGATGACGGCTGCAATGCACCAATTGTCAGAATGCGCGTTCCGAATACTCTATCTAGATTTTATGGTTGTTGGATCTACTGATATACACACATACGATGGGAGGATGTAAAGGACGTGATCTACGGGGTTGGTTTCTGGGGGAATGCCATGCACATTGATCATCGGCAAGACCACGAGAAGACGATGGAACGGGTATCTTGATATCGCATGCATGCTCCATGGCGTTCAACTGCAACTATTGCCGTGAAAGACGTGCAGCCTTGAAACGGCTCATCTGTTCGCCCCCGTCGGCTTCATCCAGCGGTTGGATGACGGACTCATCCTCTTTCAGGAAGCCTCCATCTCGCTGGATAAACTTTCTACGCATACGCTGGTACTCGTCCGCGACTTCTTGGTGCGCCATAGTGTATTCAAACTCGTCGGGCGCGATGACGCTGGAAGTCGGTTCCCGTTCGATCAAGGTGTCGGCTATAGTTGATCCTTTAGGGCCTGTAGGCAAAGTTCTCTCCTCTTGTTGCATGTACTGTGGAGGAACATCAAAAGGACCCTTTGGGATGTTCTCATCCCTTGCCTTCTTAAACCTCGACGGTTTCCGTGTTGATTTTCTCTCTGCTGTCTTTGTGGAGCTTGTTCGTTCAACGATATCGCCGAGAGGTTTGACAGCTGGTGCTTCTTCCTCGGCAAGCAACTGCGACGCAGCAGTTTGTTTGGTTTCCAAGGCGACATCCAACGCTTGTGCAAACCGTACGCCTTTCTTCTCTTCAGCGTCCCCGTTCTTCCCATCTTTGATGCTAGACTTAGAGGGAGCCGGTCTTGATGCAGAGGAAACGGGTTCTGTTCCATGGTTGACCACGATGCGGCCAATGCCACCTTGATCGTCGACCTGCCTATCATCATCATTTTGTTCCGCTTGCTCAGTGAAGCGAGATTTGATGCCCAATCTCTGTTCCAATTCGAGCATTCGTTGGCGATACTTGTCCGTAACCAAACGGCCGGTGGATCGGCCGAATCTATCTTCATCGTCATCGTCATCGTCGTCAAAATCATCATCCAAGTCATCCTCTGCATACTCAAAACCACTATCATCGTCCGAGGCATCTTCCTCTTCAAGATCTATCTCAGCAACCACAGCTCCAATTTCACCCATGCTATACTGCAGCATTTGTTGTCTCAAGGCCGCATCCTCAGCATCCTCATCATCTGGAATCACCGGCTTTTCCTTGCTGATGCTTTCCTGCTCCTTTGCTGCTTTCACTATCCGGTCCACACGCTTGGCTCTCATGGACATCTCAGCTGGTGGTGGTTCCGAGGTTTCCACCTCTTCCGAGAACGAAACAGTCTTTTTGACCGAAGGTGAGGGTGGTGGCTCCGTGGCGGTAGATGTACTGGGTGATTTGGCCCGTGGTTTAGGTGGTCTGGAAGCCGAGTCATTCCTCCTGGGAGGTAGTGAGGGCGTGGATTTGTCGGGCCAGTGCTGGGCTACCGAATTTTCTGATGGGATACCGTCCACGCTGGCTTTCGCAAGCGCATGTTTAACCTTGGGGAGAGCTTCGCCGGGCTGGTTCAGACGATATGACAGGACATTATCGTCGTCGTCGAGTTGCTCAATAATTTCAGTAATAGGTTGGCCTTGTTCATCCACAGCATCTGGTTGACCGACAGCGGTGGCGGTATCGTATTTGCCCTCCGCCGTTTCCAACTGCTTTTCCAGACTTGCGACATTCTTGCCAACATAATCGATACGCCGCTGCAAGACGTTGATAATCTGATGTTTGGACTTGTAACCTTGAAGACCAAAAATTTCGTCAATTTCCTTGCCATTTAGAAGTTCGTCTTCGAACTCGACATGGATTTTTCGCAAGTGCTCGGCTGTGCACGGCTCGGGAGCGGCGTCAACCTCCTCCTTGAGAGCCTCGTACTCGGCGTCCCATGTCTGCCAATGCTGCAGGGCTTTCTTCAACTTCTCAACATTTTCTTCTAGCTGCAGAGGGTGCTTGTCTAGGCTGACGAAGCTGTCCTTGACGCCAGACATGGCAGGTATTTGGAGGGGTTGAGCTAGGAGCGGTTTGCAGGTTGCAGCGGGCGTAACCGTCTGCAGGGGTGGCGCGTGAGCGATGCTGCAAAATGATCATCGGTCGGCTGAACACCGGCTATCTAGACGAGGTCTGTCGCCCGCGAAAGCACTTCCTGGCGCACGGCTTTGACGATGGTACTTGTTCAATTACATGTCACAGCTAGCGCACGACCAACGTTCCACTTCGTGCTGCCGTATTAGTATGATATTCAGCTGATGGCGCAGATGACATGTTGAAGATCCAAGCCAGCGTATTCATCGTATATAAAGGGCTCAAATACCCGAGACGCTCTACCGTTCATTTCAATAACCTACTTGACCTCTTTGCGGAGTACAGTGAATGCAACTACCCCCTACGAATATTTAAACTCCATAACTGCAAGTTGTAGATGAAATGACGGCTCCAGCAACGAAGTCCCTGGAAGCCAAGTGCTCGTGTGGCTCCATCCACCTCACATTCGATGTCCCGACGTCTTTTCTCCCGCTCCCAACATATCTCTGCCATTGCAGCATCTGCCGCTACTCAACTGGTGCCCCCTGTGTATTCCACGCTGTCTTGCCAAAAGGAATCACGCCCAACTTCATTGCGCCATCTACCGGAGAGGGCCTGACGACATATAAGCCTGCTCAGGACTGCACGTATGACTTCTGCTCCACCTGCGGCTGCCACGTCGCCGGCGTGAGCTTTGGCCGCGACGACTGGACCATCGCGACGTCCATGTTCCTGGATCACAGCCCTGCGAACTTCAAGATCGTCTCACACGTCTTCTCCAAGTCAGGGCCGAACGGGGCCATACCTGCCACGGTGTCACACATCGGAGGACGAGAACTCAGCTATTACAACCCGCCTGACGATGATCCCAGGGCAAAAGTAACGGCGCCCTCCGCAGAGGTAGGTCCCGACGGAGAGGACAGACTCCGCGCACAATGCCACTGCGGCGGCGTGTCATTCACGCTTGGCCGCCCCACGCAGAGCGTCCTCGACGATGAGTTCATGTCCAAGTTTGTGTCCGCCGCCGACAAGACCAAGTGGGTAGCCGTCTACGACATCTGCAACGACTGCCGTCTCGTCAACGGCACGCACGTCGCGGGATGGACCTTTGTGCCGAGGTCGCTGTGCGAACCCCCCATCGAGAAGGACTTGAAGATTGGAACCGCCAAGACGTATTCTTCATCAGAGGGGGTGCTGCGCTCCTTCTGCGGAACGTGTGGCGCTACCGTGTTCTTCTCGTGCGAAGCTAGACAGCCTACGGACGGGCAGGCCGTCGTGGATATTGCTACAGGGATACTTAGGTGTCCGGAGGGGGTGATGGGTGAGAGCTGGTTCATCTGGAGAGGGAGGGTGGCGCATGAGGGAAGTGGGATCGAGTATGATGGCGAGTTTGGGGAGGCGTTGAGGCAGGGCATGAGGGCGTGGTGTCTGGAAAAGTATGGGGAAGTAACTACTATGGAGATTGAGTGAATATGGTGATGACGATGCTGGTGATGCCTGAGATCTATGAGCGATGGATGCATTCTGAAGTTGGTGGTGTTTGTGGGTTGTGGGCGAGGAGTCAGGGTGCCGTAGTGCAGTGAAATCTAAATGACATGGTTGAATCTTTTGATTTCGATTTTCTCGTATCCTTGCCAATAAGACTTTCATTTTCATTGTTAATGATGTATGTTGGTTGCGACAAGACGTGAGAATTGAGACGAGTCCGTGAGTGAGTGAGTGAGTGGGTGAGCGAGGGAGTGAGCGCTGCCATCTAACTACGGCCCAACAGCAACAGTAGCCGTGGGTATCCGCGCTAGTCGGTTCCTCGACTAATAGATTGAAAACGTAACTATTGTCGCGGCAACAACCTCATTATACTAGTATCTAAGGAAAAATCACTAATTCGCTAAATCCCGACGTATCAATTAATTAATTGAGAAATAACGACACCTTCCTTACATCTTCCGTTAGGCTAAGCTGTATTCGCCGTATCTGCATCCCAACGCTGGCCGACCACCTGATAGGCCGCACCCCATTGCCAGCTGCGCCTTTTGTCTCACCTGTGTCCACCAAAAGCCAGCACCACGGGAGCCAGGTTAAATATTCTGATCGATGCAGAATGTATCGAGACGACCCTTCGTCTTTGTTCAGCATCTCATAGCGGGTCGGAACATCTCGCGCACCATGGCTACCTCCGGGAGGTCCTACGCCGTGAGTCAATTCGTCGTTGCATCGTCCGCAGTCACTATGCATAGCAAGCACACCACTCACCGGGAGATATAGGATGCTATTGATGCTCTAAACTCCTTACAAACGCCCCATGCTGTTATCGAAGCCCGTCGCAAGGCTGGCATCCGCCCAGATGCATCCTCCATTCGAGAAATGAAGGCATACCTTGCTCGTATAGGATACGCCGTACGTGTCGCCACGCCATCTCCATTTCCATCCCCATCCAGACACTCACAAGTCACTTGCAGCCCTCCGATCTCAACCGCCTCAATATAGTCCACGTAGCCGGCACAAAAGGCAAAGGCAGTACCTGCGCCTTTGTCGACTCCATCCTGTCACACTACCAATCCTCCGCATCTTCTCCTCTCTCCCTTCGTAGGTGCGGCCTCTTCATCTCCCCGCACCTCATCGCCGTCCGGGAACGCATCCGAATCAACTCGTCCCCCATATCTGAAGACCTCTTCACGAAGTACTTCTTTGAGGTGTGGGATCGTCTCGGCTTATCAAACGCCTCTCCCGAGGACGCCGCGCCGGGTTCTCGCCCCCTCTACGCTCGATATCTCACCCTCATGAGCTGGCATGCCTTTTTGCAAGAAGGCGTCGATGTAGCTGTTTATGAGACGGGCATAGGTGGAGAATTCGATGCCACGAATCTTGTTGAAAAGCCTGTTGCTTCAGGGATAAGCACCCTCGGTATCGACCATGTGTTTGCGCTGGGCGAGACGGTGGACAAGATTGCTTGGCACAAAGCCGGCATTATAAAAGAGGGAAGCCCGGCCTTCACGATTGAGCAGGTCCCTGCCGCGGCGGAGGTGTTGAAGGGAAGAGCTGAAGAGAAAAATGTGGATTTGAAGGTGTTGCCCATTGACAAGCGCTTAGACGGCGTCAAGATTCGGCCAAACGCACAGTTTCAAAAAAAGAATGCCACACTAGCGATTGCCCTTGCTGAAACAGTCCTTCAAAAACTCCATCTCCTCAAGGGTAAGAGCCAGGATTTTTTGCCAAAAGAAATGAAAGACGGTTTAGAGAATACTGTTTTCAGGGGGAGGTGTGAAGTCAAGACTGAGGAGAAGGTGGTGTGGTATGTCGACGGGGCTCATACAGCGGATAGCTTGAAGATGTCGTCCAGATGGTTCGCCGACGAAATTGCCAACAGGTAAATCCAAGCCATTCCACACCCTCTGCTATCTATATTCAGGGAACAAAGTATTCTAACGCCACGTTTTCTTCTTTAGCACTGCTCCACGCGTCATTATTTTCAATCAGCAAGGCCGCACTGAAGCAGTCGACTTCCTTGACTCCATCCAAAAGACAACCTCTCGCTCTTCTTCCAAAAAGCCCGCCTTTGACCATGCCATATTCTGCACGAATGTCACATACGTCAAGGAGGGCTACAAGCGTGATTTTGTCAACCACGGCATTGATCCCAAGGAGGTGGAAAGCATGGCTGTGCAGCGTCGGTTTGCTGAGAAGTGGGCATCTATTGACCCGGACTGCAAGATTGTCGTGTTGCCTACTATCGAGGAGGCGCTGGATTATGCTAGAGGCGTGGGCGAGGGACTACAAGGAGAGCAGGTGCAGGCGTATGTTACGGGAAGCTTGCATTTGGTTGGTGGTGCGTTGGGGATACTAGAAAAAGCGGATGCGTTGTGAGGCTGTTTATGAATACACACACACACACACATATATATATGTATATCGGGGGCCAGATTAACGTGATAATATGGATGACGTTTATGACGTTGGTTAGAGGAAGAACTCTAATTACAACACAGTGTCCGGTTCGAGGATTTGCAATATACCCCCTACAAGATGCAGACTTCCCGTGACCAGGATCTTGCCTTTTCCCTCGCCCAGTAGTCTCCTGGCTTCCTCAACTGCATCCTCGACGTTATCCAAAATGGTCGTCTTACACCCGAGACTAATCATTCTCATCGTGGCAGCAGCAGCCTCTTGCACAGAGAGATCTTGTACCGCTTGTGGCTGCAGCTCGTTCCTCGTGAACAAAGCATGTCGAAATACCTGTCTTCCCATCTCCAGCTCAACAGCCTCTACAAACCCCTTGAGGAGCAATGGAGCATCCCGCTCCTGCTGATTAAACACCAAAATAACCTCCTCTTCCGGTTGTACCTCTTGCGCCACCCACTTAGCTACCTGCTCTAGACTCTCCGTTGTATGAGCACCGTCAAGCAGCCACGTCAGCTCACCCTGATGAATGATCTCGCATCTTCCACGAAGAGCAGCCTCTCTCAACCCTCTAACCATCTCGCCAGGTATATCCTGTAATGACCCACCGCTCAAACCAAGATGCTCCCTAACCGCCATCACAGCCAACGCCTGATTCAGCTTCTGAAATTCGCCCTTTAAATGCCCACTAACACCTCCCCAGGCCTCAACTTCATCAGGATTAACCTCCACCAGCGCCGCCCCCTTCTCCTCTGCCCTTGACCTCAACACCTCCATTACAGAAGGTTGATTACGCACATTCACAGTAAATCCCTTCACATCAGCCTTCAAAATCCCCGCTTTATGCCACGCGATTTCCTCCACCGTCTCCCCTAACATAGCAACATGATCAATACCCAACTGCGAAATCACTGCCGCAGAAACAGCCTCTGCGGGCAACACATTTGTAGCATCATACTCGCCTCCAATTCCACACTCCATAACAACGTTCCGCACTTGCTGCTGCAAGAAGATGTGCCATGCCAGGATAGTCAAGAATCTAAAGAAAAAAGGTTTCGATGCAGGGCCTTCAGCGTCTGTGGCAGCCATGCCCTCTTTTTTAGCTGACTCTGTGAAACAATCCCATAGCTCGAAAAATGCTTTGGAGAAAACTTCCTGAGTGACAGGCTGGCCATTGATCGCTATTCTCTCTCTGGGACTGACTAGATGCGGACTGGTATATGTGCCAACCGTGTCGTATTGGTGCAGCATGGATGTTGCGAATGCGCACACAGAGCCTTTACCCTTGGTGCCTGCGACGTGAATGTGGCGCATCCGTGAGAGGTCTTGAGGTGCATAGCCCGCGCGGCGGAGCCATTGGAGCATTTCCGGGAGAGCAGCGGCATTGAGGTCTTGAGCACTGGCTTTAGCCTGCTGGGGGGATTTGTCAAAGAGATGCGTTATGGTGCGGTTGGATTGGAGCTGGGTAAGTTTTTGGAGGGCCTGTTGGTAATCGCGGGACATGCTGCCGAGATATCTGGAAGGCTGGGTCGTTGGATTTGAATTTGGATGGCTGTCGAATTGTGGTATTTGGCAGCGTGACGAGGATAGTGATGATGGTGGCGGTGAATGTAATGCCGACGGCCTTAGTATGTAGCGGTTCCAGGCACGAGCAGCCATTTTGTCACGACTAGGGGAACCGCAGGCGGCATTTGCTGGTTTTATCGAACGCAGCGTTACATGTATGTCGATGTGAGAGCATTAGAGGTTCTCCGTCCTATGTCATTGGATGTAAGATATCGGGCTGCTTGCTGCGAAGCACAGTGGTGGAAGAAGAGGATCTCTACAGCGAAGAGTGGGGCCACAATACATGCATGCGTTTGTCGGCATACGATATCCAGTCCTCAATCTTCTTTGAATTACAGCACGATTCAATGCCACTGGTTTTCTCTTCACGGACAACAAGAAACAATTACAATACCCATCAATGTCTATTCATATCTAGTACACGAGTCTGTGACCCTATTTTCCCCTTCCGCCTATCCTTACCACCAATATACAGACAGGACAAAGAAAATTGGTTCTTAATCAACTCTCAAGCTCTGAAGTCTCGCCTCAGTAGCAATAACCTGTGACGGGGAAGTTAGCGAACTACTTCACTCGAAACTGTGAGATCAGTCAAGATTACTTACGTCCAGTGCTTGTTGAACCTCCAACACCTTGCGAACCTCTCCAATCCAGTCCTTGCTCAGCGTCTTAGCCCATCCTTGGAGGCCATTCATCTCCCGTGCTGCCGAATCCAGATCACCCTCCTCCAGATATGTTTGTGTACGCGTCAGAATGCTCTCAACATCATTGCCCTCAGCAAGCCCCTCCTTCTTGAACATGACATGACTCAAGATCCAGCTAGAGGCGTGACTAGCAACGCCGGCGTCATCTGGCAAAAGGGATGCTTTCCGGACCTCAGTGGCAACGCGGCGGAATCTGTCAATAAGCTGAGAAGGTGAAGAAACCCCACGCTGGTAGGCGGATGGGTTCAAAGAGGCAATAGCGGCATCAACGGCGGCATCGTCACTAGCAATCTCTTTGAGAGCAACTAGTTCTCGAATAAAAGGCTTTGGGTGCGTAGCGTTCTCCAAGCTGGCTCGAACAGCCTCGACAGCGACATGGAGCTGCTGAGTCTGGAGGTTAGTGTCAAGGACGCCGTTCCAGCCAATAGTAAGCTTCTCCAGATCGGAAACGGCAGAAGTCAGTTCGGAGAGCTTGCCCAGACGGCCCTCTCGCTCCTTCTCAACACGCTCCTTGACCTCCTGAACGAACTCCTTCTTGAGAGCCAAAGCCTGCTCCAGCAGCTTGTTCTGGAGCTTCTCGTCATTGAGCTTCTTCTCTCGCTCCATCAAAAGGTTGACTCGTTCATCGTAGCTGTTTCGAACCGACTTCATTTCCTCCTCAAACTCACGGCGAAATTCAATCTCCTGAGCTAACATGGTGCTCTCAACACGCTTGATGAGGTCGGTAGCGGCGTGATCAAATTCATTGATGGAGGACTTGACCTCGCCGGCAGCTTTCTTCTCGACGGAGCTCTTCATGTCCTTGAGACGGCTGCCGATTCTGATGATCTCATTCTTTGCCTTGGCAATGGTGGTAGAGTAACGTCCGTGGGCACCATCAGCATTGACCACTAGGATAAGGTCGTTGAGCATGTGCACGAGGTCTCGCACGATGGGATCCCTGGCGTCAGGGAGCTTCATCAAGTCGATAGGCTCTAGGGGAGGAAATCTAGAGGGTTCGTTGACATCAGGAGCCTTAAACTCCTTAGAAGATGACTCGGCGGAACCAACAGGAGGCTGCTCAGAGACGACCTTGGGAGTGGCCTTCTCGGCAGACTTGGCCGCAGCAGTAGTTGGGTCTGCAGGCGCCTTCTCCGTGACATCCTTCTTCTCTGCCTGTTGACTTGCCGACTTCTTAGCGGAAGGAGAGGCGCTGGAGTGACGAGACGAGGGCTCAGTACTGTCGGCTACTCTCCAAGAGGCTCCGCTCTGGGCGGGAATCTTGATCTGTTTACTGTCGTCCCTGGTCCGGGATCCCTGAGAGATGGGAGTCGGGTACTTCTTCTTGAATTCCAGCTCCTCCAAGTACAGCACAGCCTGCTCACCAAAGGGAACATACTCGGTGAAAAAGTCGTGGAAGTTGTCATTGATTCGCGAGTACCAGACGCCGCCAGCGAAGCCAACAGCGCCGAGCACCATTAAGGTAAAAACGAACCTCCTTAGTCTTTGGAAGAAGCCCTTTTTCTTTGGCTGAGGAGGAGGGATGGCCTTGGCAGCAGCCTCAGCCGCCTCGGTTGGAGGAGGTGGTGGAGGCGGCGTCAAAGGGACAGCCTTGACTTCGGAAATGTTGGCGTCAACGACTTCGGCAGCTGGTGGAGGAGGGCTGCGTTCAGAGCTTAAGGTTTCAGACGTCGGTAACACGGGAGGTTTGGACACCTCAGGGTTAGACTTCTTGCTGTCGGCGTAGGATCTCTAGAAAAGTAGAATTGAGTTAGCAGCCGAAATTTGGGTCCCTCGTCGTAACGTTGTGAGCCTGCGTATCTCTGCATTCGCATCTACAGGTCAGGCTCGGATTTGAGTTTCCGTACCGCTCCAAGGATGCCAGCCCGTGGTGATGCTGCAATGGGCCATTGGCGGCCGGCGGCAGCCGTAATGTGCTTGCCGCCAAAGGCCCTCGCTGACCGAAGCGATGATCGCAACATGAGGAAGGTTATGGGCCAGCAGAGCACGTAGTGATGGAGATGATATACTGGGTTTTGACGCTGGAGGTACGAGTAGGACAAAAACGCTCAGGGAAAAGCTCGGCTAACGCCAAGCTAGTCCAGTCCTGACGTGATGCCGACCGGCAGGAACCGGCTTGTGACGCAACCATTTGGCGTCAAAGCAGGGCATATAATTGAATGCGATAATTTATTCTGCAACCCAAATGTACAATCAATAGCATAACTTGCACTGCTCGAGTACTGCCTTTCTTTTGTGGTTCAAAATATTGAAGTCGCACAACGTGCCTTGGCTTCCAAACGCTACATACTGACGTATCTCACACTCTCGGAAACAGCTGATCGTCTTCTCGACACCTGCTGGTCCCCCGCTGCAGCAACAACGTGCCCACTGACAAGCCAAGTTTCTAATAGCATTATCAACCACCTCAAACGCGTACCATATCCAAGTCTGATGAGTGTAATGGTTTGAGAGCTGTATAGAGGCACCGCCGTAAGTGTATATATATTATTAGGGAGGCAAAATAAAGAACCAAGCGTGGAAAGTGTCTCCGAAAAATAACCCTCCAAAACCCAAGACTCCAAGAGAGAAACATACAACGTTCTTCAGCTCGCAAAAAGTAAGATAAAAGGCTTTGAGCATCCAGCACTGTTAGGTCTATGTCACCCCTGCCTAGTCAGGAGCATATTTGACATAACCTGACCCCTAAAATGCAATGAATGGCGTTCCCGCCAAACAAGATGACATGACCTCCTCTACCCACCCCGAACATGTGCTCATTAGAGGGTTCATGTCTCATTAACAGCTGCATGGCCCGCTGACATTGGTATTTGCGTTTTCGGGGGACAAGCTTACGCCAGGTCGTTGGCCGGGTCGGGCATGTCGAGGACCAGCTTGGTCCAGTGGCAGCTTCTTCGCAATGGCAGTGAACAATTCGCGCACGTTTTCGGCGGTCTTTGCTGAAGTCTCGAAGAACAGGAGGCCGGCTTCGCGGGCGTAGGCCTCGGCATCAGCAGTAGATATAGCCCTCTTGTCGGGCTGTTCGGTCACTAAGTCAAGCTTATTACCGGCGAGGGCAATAATAATGTTCTCGTTGGCCTGGCGTTGAAGTTCCTTGACCCAAGCCTTGGCTTTATCTAGCGATGACTGCACGAGATTAGCATATGGACTAGAACGCAAGATTGATAGCGAAGGACAGGAAGTGGACGTACAGATTGTGTAATATCGTAGACAACAACGGCGCAGTTGGCATTGCGATAATACATTGGAGCGAGAGACTTGTAGCGTTCCTGTCCAGCGGTATCCCATATTTCGAACTTGACTGTGGTATTCTCGTCGAGTGAAATGGTCTGTGTCAGGAAGGCAGCGCCGATGGTGGATTCTCTAAAGGAGTCGAATTGATCCTACGAATGTGTTAGTCAACGGAGTTGACAAGATTAGAGGGGAAAGCTGAAACTTGCCTTGACAAATCGCAGGACTATCGAGCTCTAAATTTTCAGGTTAGTGCCTTGCAGAGACTAGATTGCGCATTGCGTTGACATAGTGTTCACCTTTCCGACCGCAGATTCACCTGCAAATATCATGTTAGCCTCACGCTGTTCAAAGAGCTGACGGGAAGGGCGGGCAGCCGCAGCATCGGGTTCGTACCGAGAAGAACAAGCTTGAACTGGGCAAAACGGGTGTTCATGCCGCGGGGGCCGCCGGCAGGACCTCGAGCTGCCATGATGGTGGTGGTTGCTGAAGACTTGTGGGTGCTGGTGATGGGAAATTCGAGGTGGCGGGAATGAGTTGGGAGGTTCTCCGGCTCAGCAACGGGAGGGCCTGGGTGGAATATGGGTCTCGACGAATAAGCCACTGGCGTTGTGCTCGCTGGATCGGATTGGAATCGGGAAGTGCGCAGGACAAGATCGTAGATGATCGGCACGGGTCGTTGAAAGACGCAAAAAGCAAAGTTTCGGCGAAAGGTTGATGTTCAGCTGTGTACGGAGTAATTAACTAACTGGTACTCCGTAGATTGGAGTGGGCAAATGCAAGGTTGGAGTACGTACGAACACACGTCAGGCGTAAGGCTTGGGAGGCGAGAGGCGGGAAGTGGCTCTCGAATGACGGTGCAAGTCCGTCGCAGGTCAGTCAGTCAAGGGAGTACTCCGTACTCCGTACTCGATAGTTAGTGCCTAGCACTTTCGGCGTGCCACCTGCATGCGTTGCCTCTCAACACCACATAGGACCTAGGCATGCGGGGGACAAATTACGTGACCCTTTGCTACGTGGTTTCGGTTAGCCGTGAATCGTCACATATAATTTGTCCCCCATACGCTATGTACGGCACACCAGAACAGGCTCGGTCACCAGGCCCTCTCTTCCTTGTACTCGTTAGTCCGCCACAGAAGCGGCGTGCTACCCTGTACCTTGCTTGGGTTGATTATGTCAGCGGAAGTGCATGTGCGACGACGTCGTGTGGCTGCTGATCTTTCAGGTTGGGTTGTAGCTGTTTTCCTGACACTTGCTGTGTTTTGGCTAGAGTATCAATCATTTGCTATTTTAGTTTCGTAGCGTGGACTGATGGCGGAGCAGGCAAAAATTGCCCCCATGACGTTTGGTACTTTGTTTGGCTTTGCTGTCGTACGGTGCTTTGCACCCCCCGTGCATTGTTTCGAGTGTTATTATCAATGTACATCTACTGCGCGGAGCATTCCTTGCCTCCTTTATTGAATTAGTTACTTTGCTAATAATTCATAATTATATGTGTGCAGGCTGTTTTGCTTCAAGAATCATCCCCCCCGTATTATAGCCTCTCCCCAAAACTTAAAACGTTAAACTCCTTATTTCAGTTAATCATGCAAGTCTAGAGCAACACAGTGCGCCAGACACTTTATCGACACCCCAGGACGCAAAGGGATGATCTTGGACCCTGCAGTGCAGCAATCATCTCAGACTGCTACCCTGATAGCAATCCGCACGGTATAAGCAAGTCGCGACATGGCACGGTTACGAAGCCTCCATTGCGAAGAACTACAGCCCTAATGTCCTGCAGGCGCGTCCAATGTCTATTACACGGTTTCGCTGCTAGATCACGCCTTCTTCAGTTAAGCTGGTAAATTCCGGCGGGTGATGACGGCACAAGCCACAACATGAGTCACAGCCACTATCCTGAAACTGCCAAAATAGACTAGGATTCAATTATCATCATCCCCCACGGGCTGGATGGTATTCAGAGCAAACGCGTTGAGAGGTGTGAACCTAATTACGACGTCTTCCGAGTATTGTCCCCCGATTTTTGCCGTAAATACTGCGCGTCAACTCAAAATGGACCATTCATCCGATAACTCGCACCCCGGCTCCGGTCCTTCGAATACTCAACAGCCTTGGTAGTCAAAAGACCGTCTTCACCCCAATTGACTTGGAAAAGAAGCGCATTGCTTGGTACACATGTGGCTCGACTTGTTACGATGACCCTCATCAGGGTCACGGGAGAAATTCCGTCTCACTTGACATTATTCGACAGATCCTGCGAGACTACTTCGGCTACTTGGTGAAGTTTGGGATGAATATCACGGATGTGGATGACAAGATAATTCTGAGGAGCCGGCATTTACATCTCGGGGCAAGGCTGCTAAACGAGCTCAACAGTCGAAAAACGAACAAGGCTAAGGCCGATGCCCTCGCTGTTGGCAAGGAAGGTCTCAAGTTTTACATTTCGCGGAACCTGCCGCTCTTATCGCCAGACACTTCGTTCGAGTTCTACGGCGTGGAAAGTAAGAAGGCATACAGCATTATTGTCGATTGGGAGGTGACAGGGGCGGGACGCAAAGCTTAAGATGCACATCCACGATGGCCAACAAGCCGCGGGTGCCTTGCTGCGCTTGGAAAAGGCCACAGACGCCGCACTGCTGTCCGACTTTCTTGATCAAGCGAAAGATGCCATGCACCCCTATCTGGACCACTTTCACGGCTCTACAATCGACAACACAGACCACAGTCTGTTCAGCGCCGTTGCCCGCAAGTATGTGGACCGCTACTTTGAGGAAGTGCACGCATTAAACGTCCTTGATCCAGACATCCTCACCCACGCCACCGAGTACATTCCCCAGATGATAGCCTCCGTTCAGCGCATAGTCGACAAGATGTTTGCGTATCCAACTGACGATGGATCCATCTACTTCGATATCCTGGCCTTTAAAGTAGCTGGCCATAGTTATTCCATCTTGGAACCGTGGAATCGTAATAAGGCGGCGCTCTAGGCAGATGATGAGGGGTCGTTGGCGAACAAGTCGGCCTCGAACCGCAAGGTGAGGCAGCCGTGCTGGCACAGGATGATTTGAATCGGGCCAGCGGGCAACAACAACAACAATAACAACAACCTGTACCGAGCTACCACTCCCAAATTATCACCTGGCACGGAGTCGAAATACCAGTCGCTGCCCAGCAACCCATCTATACTGCCTCCAAGCTCCGAGACGGCATCAGACAGCAGGTCCTATCTAAGCACGGCAACATCGATTACGGCCTGATGATAAAGTGGGTAAATGGGGTCTCCCTTGGCATCCAATCGAGTACTCCAGCAAATTCCGACACCCGATATCACGTAGTGGCGGCTCAATTCCGCAACGATATCCATCATCTGGCTTCAGAAAGCAACATCCTGAGCCTCTGCGATACATTCCGCGATGTCCATCTCCGCTCCATTGATATCTACCTCGAAGACCGCGAAAATGCTCCTGCGCTCGTTCGGCCTTTGGATCAATCGATGCGAAAAGCTCTGGCAGAGATGCGCGCCGCCACCGAAGCGACTCAATCAGAGAAGGTAAAACGTAAGGCTGAAGAAGCGGAAAAGCAGCGAGCGAGGGATAATAAGGCGACTGTTAATCCGAGTGATGATCAGGAATGAACAGTTTTCGGAGCGCGTTAAGCAGGGAATTTGTCGGATTTCATATCCGCTGCACTAAGGTGCAAAAGTGTGAGCTCACTAAATGTTCATGCAATAGGATGTAATCAAGTCTTATATCCGACAGTATTCCGACCCGGGATGCAAAAGGGGAGGAGGTAACTAAAAGTGCTGGAAAAAAGCTAATAAAACTGTACGAAAGGCAACAAAAGGCAACAAAAGGTGTATATGTGGATATAAGACTTGATTGCATCTTACTGAATGAACATTTAGTGAGCTCACACTTTTGCACTATGGTGCAGCGGATATGAAATGCGACAGTATAAGAAATGGCTAGACAAGCAGGATAGTAAGTGATACTCGGTAGAAGATAATAATGATCACCTAATTATCAGACTGTCGGACGTACTTCTTCGCACCATATTATCTCGAGGTGACCACATTCTGCACGCAAGATTGTCTTCATTGGCTCGATAGCTGAGGTTCAAGCGTAGAGCGGGCGTGTGCTGTCCAGACGATTGTACAGAGCAGTGTCCAGGCTAACACGGTCTCCTTACCATTTACCTACAATGCCCGCCGGTCTAGCCTGTCATCAAGATTCATGAGTGTCGGGCAACAAAGCGGTTACAACTATAACGTAGGTCATCTAATTGGTGCTTTCTACAGTCACAGGACTGGCAAGGAGGTGACTACATTCAACATAACCCCACGTTATGTCTAGATGGAGCCAAGAACCCGGCTAATTGCGTTCAGGGTAGATTTACCACGGATAATTTGACGCCGGACATGCATGCTGTAACCAACATCGATTCGTCATTTATAAGCTTGTCCTGCCACTAGCGTGCTAGTAGCGCGTCACAACTTCACATGCTAGCATGATATTCCGCGGTCGTAGCCAAGATGGCTTTGTATGGAACGGACCCAGTCATGTCGGAGGAAATAGGAAAATAGATTCACGGATGAAAGTGGGCTGAATCCGTTTTCTGAGCATGCAGGTCCTGTAACGTAGCCGAACCCGAGCAAGAGCGGGAGGAGCGGCAAAGGCACTAGCTAAGCCTAGTACGGCCTCAGCCATAGGCCATCTACAAACGTATGTAGTACCGGTAACTTTTGTGTTGGTCGCAGGTTTTGAACCAATTAGTAGTGCCTGAGCGACGCCGCTTTTACACTGCGCAACTGTGGCGTCGCCGATACATTTTTGGCGCAATTGATGGATTCTGCTCTTGAGCGTGTTTACCTGGCTAATCATAGTTTTATGCTTGCAATACGTTTGCTGGTATCACGCCCTGTATTGCATTGCCCCAAAAAAGATATCTCAAAATGGAATGATCGAAACGTTGACTTCTCAGTTAAGCTAATAAATAACATTCACTCACGGAGCAGCGCAGAGCAGCGCAGCGCGTACAACTCTCCGTTACTCTCCCAGATCTAGAGCTTATGGTGGACTTCGAACGGGGAGCATACTAAGGGTATGCAATTGCTGTAGACAAGAGAAACACCTAGCTGAGAGAATCGAAAGAGATGACGGACAACTAGCTCTGTTTTCTTAGTTGATCCTATCGTAGCTGACAAACTTTCTTTCCTCTTAAGCGTTTAGAGAATTCAAGACTGTGGATCAAATTCTCGCTTGAAGGCCTTATCCGGGCGAACGTTATCGGATTCTAGAGTGGGCGTATGATAAGCGAGACTAGCCAGTCTTGCCCGAATAGTCTGCTAAGGGGTTAAAAGATAAAACTAAAGAGTCCTAAATCTTGGGAGAACAAGCCATCAGATCCCAAGAAGTGGTTCTCTCATGCTGTCGGATAACTCGGGTGTGTGTGTGAGTGTGTGTAGATTACACGGGCGGTGCAATAAGGATTACGTAGCCTCTAGGGATAGGTCAGGAATCCGAGACAAGGACAATTTCCCTGCATTAGGAACCACTTCCATAGCTGCTCACTTGTGACCATAAGCATAACTGGTACGTGCTAGGTTCGTCTAGTGGGATGCTAGATTCTGCACGTGGGTTGTCGAATTAGTACATGCAATGAAAGTCATAAAGGCATGGGTGAACATAGAACAAATCACAATAGTATACTTCTGAGATGTAAGATAGTTGTTGAATTCATCTACTTCCCCTCCCGTTATATGGGATGGCTCTGTCACGTGAGTAGCTGTCTTCAGCTAGACTATTCTGTTCGCAAGGGTGCTGCCCAATCGGCGCCTCAGCAAAAGCGGCAGGAGCACTAACTAAACCCAGTACGTTCTCAGCCACGGGCAATTTACGGAGTACAAACATAGAACCAAGTTCCGCGGCTCCTCCGCCTAACGAAACACCCAGACAGACACACCTCTATTAGCCACGTTTGCCCAACCACGCCTCGATAAGCTCACCAGCATCAGAACTCGGCGCGGCCAGCTGTGGATTTCTCGTGCAGTCGATACTGGCCCGGCTGAGTGTTTCTGATTCTACTTGCACCTGCATCTCTCTCGTCCGAGTTGTTCTTCAAGGGCTTGGCTTCAAGCTCCGGATTTCGTCATGCCTCCCCTGGCAACGCCAAAGTTCCCTTTCCGGGATATCAACCTCAAGGTTACCAACGATGCTTATACATTCACATCGCCTTCATCCCCTGATGCGCCCGCGCTGGTTATTGATCGCCCCAGCGGCGATATTCGCTTGAGTGATGCTAATCCCCAAGCTGCCAAGCGCGCTACTCGGGTTTCGAGTATTGCTGGTATTCTGGGAATGATCCAGTTGCGACTCGGTATGTTCAACTGCCACCACTCTGTTTTATTCTTCATCTTCCTAGAACATGGTCGTCGGTTCCCTAGCCGTAACTGACTCATCTTCCACGCAGACAAATATGTCATTATCATCAACAAAGCTCAGCCCGTTGGTCGTCTCAAAGGCCAAATGGTGTACAAGCTGGTCTCCTCAGAGATCCTCCCCATGCGCGAGCGCCAGATTCATGACCCTGATGAGGATATCTTCATTGGCCTCCTCAATACCTTTCTTCAACGAAGCCCAATGTACTTTTCATACGCTATTGACCTGACCAATTCGATCCAGCGTCAGTCGCAAGCCGATACTGCCAGCCCCCTATGGATGCGAGCCGACGACCGATTTTTTTTTAACAAGCATCTCCAGTCCGAATTGATAGAGTTTCGCAATCGAGGCTCAAGAGGTCAGCCCGGAAAACAGTCTGCCATTGACCCTTACATTTTGCCATGCATATTCGGAATGCTCGAGATTAAGCCTACCAAGTTTAAGACCACCCCTATTACCATGATTCTCATCTCTCGTCGTTCGAGATATCGCGGTGGCACAAGATATTTCACTCGTGGTGTTGATGAAGAAGGACATGTCGCCAACTACAATGAGACGGAGCAAATTATCATTCTCAATGACAGCAGTTCCGGCCTCGGAGGCTACGCTGGCAGCACCGACATGCAGAGCGGCAAGCTTGGCGGTGGGCAGGAGATGCAAATCATGTCATATGTCCAGACCCGTGGTAGCGTCCCTACTTACTGGGCTGAAATTAACAGCTTAAAATACACGCCCAAGCTGCAGGTACGGGGCACAGACTCGGCCTTGGCTGCCTCTCAGAAGCACTTTGACGAGCAGATTCGTGTCTATGGTGATAACTACCTCATCAACCTGGTCAATGCCAAAGGCCGAGAATGCAAGGTCAAGGAATCTTACGAGCAAATGGTCCGCTCAATCACTTCTAGCCTCAAGGAGGGCCATGAGAGCGATCGGCTCACCGCCGAAAAGTTTACCACCCTTCAGCCTGGTTCAAGAAACCAACAATTTGATCGCCTACACTACGTGTACTTCGACTACCACACCGAAACCAAGGGAATGAGGATGGATAGAGCATATGCTCTGACAGAAAAGCTTCATGAGGAGCTCCAAAAACAAGCTTATTTCCGGGGTGTGGATTTGCCATCCAACATCGACGGCAAAATCGACGCTCGTAGCCTCCAGACCAGCGTCATGCGCACCAACTGCATGGACTGCTTGGACCGAACAAATGTTGTGCAGAGCATCTTTGCCCGCTACACTCTGAACCGCATCTTTGAGGATCTCGGCCTCATGCCACGTGGCTCTCAGTTCCGAGACCAGGACCCTGCGTTCGAGTTCCTCTTCCGAAACATTTGGGCCGACAACGCCGACGTCGTTTCTGGTGCGTACTCCGGTACAGGTGCCATGAAGACAGATGTCACCCGCACAGGCAAGCGCACCAAGCTCGGCGCCTTGCAAGACGGCCGCATCGGCGTCACTCGCTACTTTCTCAATAACTTCCGCGATGGCCCTCGCCAAGACTCTTATGACTTGTTCCTCGGCGCTTACGATCCTGGCGCCACAAACATCGGCACCAACCGCGTCTTTGTAGACAGACGACCCATACTCATCCAATCTATCCCGTACATACTCGCCTTTAGCATTTTTATCGTCCTCGTTGGCCTCTTCACAAAGCGCGCCCCAGATGCCAAGGTCTTGCCCATGCGGCTATTCGTCCTATTTTGGAGTGCTGTCGCAGCATGGTGCTTCCACTTTGTTTTGAACCATGGCATGCTCTACGTATGTTTGCCCTTCTTCCCTGTCTCCTGCGTATCTGATATGGTAAAAGCTAACATGTACAGGTCAACTGGCCGCGTCTGAACCCCCGACCGTTTGCCACAGACGGATACAGCGAGCACTTCTCCAAGGCACGCAAAGATGCAGTGATTGGAGGCTTTGTTGCTCGACACGAGAGGGGCCTTAGTACGGCGAGGTATCTTAATGCGGAGGAAGGGAAGAAGAGGATTGAGTAGACTGGATCGATCAGTCTGTGGGGTCTATTTGTTTTGTTATTCGGTGCCGGTGGTTATAGATTTTATTCACATTTGTGGCTATTCGAATGTCCCTTTGGATGGTCGCTGGGGGTTGTAAAGCAAGCAAGCAAGCTGGTAGATAGATTGTCTAGCTTCTTTACGATTTGACTACTACTATTTTACAATATATTTTTGAAAGAGGGAACGTAACGCATTGCAAGAAAGTTGTTTTAATTGCTTGAAATTAATCACAGGCAGCACGATTCACTCTCTGTTACCCCTTTGATGCACATACGAGTACAACAAGTTTCATAGCTTGCTACTACTAGTTGAAATCAAAGTTCACATCCTATTATTTACTGGACATCTATCCACGCTGGGCTATGCTATCCAAAGTACAGAGAAAAAGGGAAAAAAGACGCAAGGGTATCACGACAATCATATCTGTAAACGTGTAATGGCTGAAGCCACAGAAGGAACCAAAAGAAACGCAGAAAAAAGGAGAAGGGAAATAAACCCCCATGGCCACTCACGTGCATCGCACTGAGTAAGTAAGTGGTAAGTTTTGAAGCAGTCTGCCAACAACACGCCCTTACAGCCAGAGCAGCCATCTCACGGCATTAACAACCCCCTTCCCCATTCCCAAAAACACCCTCAATATCATCACCATGAACCATACATACCACATAAACCCAACAAGCAACCACTCCACAGTCAACCAGAGAGCTCGTCGAACCCACCTCAAGCGTCGGCGCCTCCTGCGAAGCATTTTCTCAATGATATCTACCACAACCTTGACTTTGAGTGGCTGGCCCAGCGCCAAGTCCCGATTCGTCTCATCGGCCAAATCGCTCGCTTGGCGACTCTGTTCGGACAAGTCATCAGCGATGCGGGATCGAACATCTCCAATGCGATTCTGCAGCTGCGGGCTGGTTCTGTAGGTGAGCTGATCGGCTGAGGCTTGCCATCGTTGACCCGAACTTTGGATGGCGGCGCTGAGGGACCGACCGGCTGCTACGTAGAGCTCGTACGAGGCAACGTCGCGACCAGACAGCTGGGCTGCCTCGGGACAAAGCTTGGCTATATCGCCCCATCCGAGGTTTACGCAGTTCATCCCGGGAGAGGGACCTGATACTGTGAAGCTATCGAAGCGAAACGGGTCGTGTGCTTCTTGTGCCCGTCTGTTGATTTCCATGGCTTTAATACCAGTGCTCAGCACCAATGCGCGCATGCGTGCAATTTCCCGCCGGGTAAGACGAGTCTCTTGATTGGGTGTTCCTTTGTCTGCGATTGACCAGTGCCTGCTTTTAAACGACCGAGCATCGTCTTCTGGTCTTGTCAATTCAAGCATTGAACTGGACCGATTATCTACATCTCGAACGCCCCCAGAAATCTTGCTGCCACCGTGGCGAGAATCAGATTCCGATGCATCGGAGTCGCCAAGCCTAGGCTGTCGGGTTTCTGGCAGAGCGGAGGATGAAGCACCGCGAGGATCGATTCGAGGTGGACGGAGAAGATCAAACCGCGACGGCTGTTGGCCATGGTTCATAGCGCCTGAAGCTAAGTCTACCTTGCTATTGTCGGTGCTGGAAGGATAATAAGCATCGTTAACGTGGTTGAAGTGAGGCATAACGTCAAGAAAGTGCTTCGGCTGGTTTTGTGCATCAGCCCTGCGCCTCGATGCTCTTCGGGACACGTTTGTTGATGACCTAGATCGCCCACGAGCCCGTTCAGACTCTGATTCGTCTGTGCTTTCAATTTCGAGTCCGGTTTCATTTGCACCTTCTCTCTTCCAAAGCATATCGCCAATTTTCGACACACTTCCTCGAATGACGGTATCGATTCGAGGACCACCTTTAAAGATTCCGCGCAACCCAGCTTGATCGTCTTGACGAAGTCGTGTGCTGCCTGCTCGACGATGTGTCTTGGTTGGCTCTGAAGGCACCTGCTCCGCCAATGGTGCTCTCAAAGGACTGGACTGACGTCTTTCCGGTAGATTCGGCTTTTCAGGTGAACTAAGCTCCAGTACAGGACCAGCCTGGTGGTCATCTTGCTCTACTCCCATGTCACCGCTCTTATCGCGTATGATCTGTTTAATCTTGCTAATAGGGTTTCTATGAGGAGACCCGGATCGGCTCCATGATGGGGACAAATTGGCGCTGACTACCGGTTCAGAGTTGCCTCGGACTGGTCGAAGCTCGGGTGAAGTAGGCAGAGAGTGGTCTCTCCTGACAGAACTCTTCCGAGACTGATCAGGGACATCAAGACTTTGCCTCCCGGTGAGGTAACGTGCTGGAGATCCAAGAAAAGACTTATCGGTAGGTTTCCTATCAGAATCACTCGTGTCCGCTAAAGATCCCTTCCTGCTGTGAAAGCGACTAGGCGGCTGCGATATGGGGTTTCGATCAGGGGTCCTGAGACTGCCTGCAGAGCCAATCGCTTCCGGCTCGGAGAATGCATCAGAAAGATGATCTCTGTCGTGTGCGTCGGCGGCAACCATGTCGAGCATCTGTTCCTCCACCTGATCTTTGCTGGTGTTTGTAATTGTGCCATTTCCTTCTCCTTGATGAGCTGGCCTCTTTGAATCTTTCCGGGCATCGTTTTCACTTCCTGAAATATCTGATGTGGAATCCTTTTTATGCCGCATAAACTCAGAATGCATGTTCTGACCATTATGGCGATGTGGGAACGCTCTAAGGTTGTGCAACGTCTGCTTAGCCCGATCCTTTGCACTATTGTGTGACAGGCCTGTGTCAACTTTGGAGACTCCAAGAATCGGCGGATCCATTGGGCCACCGTCCTGCATAGAAAACGGGGGTATTGCGTCAAGGCCAAACTCTGTTTCCCTAGACATGGGCCGTGACATGGTAGCTGCCGGAGGGAATATCCTGCGCCAGTGCCGATCCTCAATGAGCTCTTTATGGTTCTTATGATCGAGCCAGTATGAATCGGCCACAATGTCGCAAGGCTCAACAAACCAATCCACTCTTGGTCTTCTCACACGAGTTGCTGCTCTCGAGAGATTATTCGGTGATGCTTGGTCATCAACGTCATCAGCACCAGGGAACCTGGGCAGGGTGGAATTATCTTCGTCAGGGTTTGCTGCGAAAGAAGTGGCTCGTTCTACAACACGATCAACCCAGGGCTTAACGCATTCGATGTCTCCAAAGCCTTGCTTCTCTCCATCTATGACCTTCCGTTCACGAGCACGAACTTTTCGATTTCGAATATACTGCAGAGGATTGTATTGACGTCCTAAGGGGAGAGAATCCCCTTGGCCAAGCTTGAAAGGCTTGTTCCCAATAGGAGAACCCGGCGGACTCGCAGCCAAATTCCGCCCGTATCCATCAGGCTTTAAAGGGGGTAAGACATCGAGAAGCCTTCTATATTGGGCCATGAGCTCCAGGTGGTCTTTGGCTTTCTGAGCTCGGGCCAAGGTTGGTGATGAAAATTGGTAACGATAGTGAGCATCACGTGCACCCTCGAAGCTAGCATGAAGAGGACCATCTATCCTGCCAGAAGACAGTCTTGGCGAGGAAGCCTGCTGCAATCTGGGACTGTTGCTGTATGAAGATTTGCGTTGCTGCTGAAGATGTTGCCGAAGATTGCTTCCCGAGCTGCTATCGGGCAACGGTCCAAGCCGCGGTGGCGTTCCCCGCGAAACATGTCGTCGAGAAGCGATGCGTCGAGATCCGCTAAGATTTAAAGCCATCTGCACGATTTGTGTTGAATCAATATCGCCTGCGGCTTCATCCGAGCTGCGGGATAATGCCTGCGGTGACGTCTCGTCCGACCCTTTGTTCCCGCCAACTCTCTCCACATAGGTGTCCCGTTGGCCGATCGCACTATGAGGAGAAGCGCTCATCTCATCGTGTGACGTCCTGCTGGAATAATCTGCGTGTTGCGGCGTCGACTTCCTGTTATTTAATCGCGAGGACTCTGGGGTTTGAGGAGACCAAGTTGCTTTCCCCTTCGATTGGAAAGTGTCTCGAGCAGCGCTACGAGCAGTAGGTTGCCTGTTGCCAGAAATCGAGTCGTGCAGCCAGAATCCTCCTCCAGACTTCGGTTTCCCTTTTCGCCGAGCGCTTCCGGTGCGTGGTAGAGAATCTCGACCACTGTCGTCTCTTTGCGCGGGGCTTGATCCAAGCCGTTGATGTCCCTGAACGCCTTCACCTGCGCCTGCGCCTGCACCTGCTTCAACAGCGCCATAGCCACCTTGCCGCCAGCTCCTACCACTTCGACTCGATTCACCCGTTTCGTGACTAGCCCTTGATCTACTCTCGGGCGTCAAAAAGCCTGCTCGGGGGTCGACGCGAGCCGGCGGTCGAGGAGCATCGTGGTCCGCCATGGCACCTGCCGAAAGGTTACAGCTTGAGTAGACTTGGCTCAGACATAGAGAGCTTAGGTGCCACGTTTGAAGAGTTAGGCTAGAATGTCGACATGAGGATACGGCGAGCAGAGACGGGTCTTCAGGGTACTATCAGATATGGGGATGACGACAGGAAGTTTCGGAAGCTAGAGGTGATGTCTGGCTGAAGCGCACCGATCAGACAGGTGCAAGTGCGTGCATGTGCACATGCAGACGGGAGTAGTTATTCTTGTACAGCGCAAAGCGCAGGGGTCAGGAGACGGCACTTTGCGGAACTGCGCCACTACGCCACGGCAGTGAGTTGGTTGCCGGCTCTTGTGAAATATTTGTGGGTCCTCCGGAAGTTGGACCAGACCCATATCTAGCCGATGAAGTTCTCCAGCTAATACTGTCTCATGAGCAAGCTTTGACTTTGGACCTATTATAACAGACACGCCGATAGGAGCTCTGATCTGATATAGGTTTAATAGATGCTGGCTCCTTGCGACAATCCCTTCCCAGCTGTCGTCCTCGCTCTACTCTTTTGTAATGATCAATCCTGATGTATAAGCAAAGGGCAAGAAGCTCTTGCTCACTACCCGGCAGCCACTGGAAGTCTACCGCGTCGCCTTTAGGCCAGGTGAGTTCGTCGGCGTCCTAGCAACATGCAAACATTGTAGACCCCTGTTGCCGACTAATTCCAAGCTGGGTCCGTTACTAGCTAGGTTGTTTTAAATCTAGCGCTGTTGGTATGCTAGCCGTGGGCTCTTCAAGTTCAGCAGATGCAGTTGACTTTGCCTTCAAACTATCGACAGTGAAGTATTGTGTGTATAGGGGTAGTTAGAGTGGCTCGGTAATAGATTCAGTCGTCTATCTTAGGCCATTAATTTGCTGCAAAATATACTGAAATGCCGTCCACGAATCTCCGCGGCTTCTTCTATAAACCCCGCTGCAAGTCTGTCCATCAAAGAGGAAGTCAAAATCCAAGATAGGCAACTCGTAACAATGCAAAGATTATAAACTTGGGTTTGCGTTCAAATATGTTCAGAATTTTATCAGTCCATGTTTGGCAAATTACTTGACGGATCGTCCAAAAGAGTAATGACGGGGCGACCGGATCATCACTTACCAAACATAACTACCACCTCCATACGCATAGTGTAAGGCATTCGCCATCCAAATCTCTAATTCATCGCTGAATCTATCATGAGTGTATCTAGTATATATAATATAAATAGCTGAGTGATTTACAGTACAGATCTAATATACAGTCATGTCCTCATCCTCAACCCTACGCTACGCAGCCGCAGCAATATCACTAACAACACCTTCGCATCTACCACACAGCCCGTCTTCCTGCTCCGCCAAATACCGCCAGCACCTAGAACACTTCTCTTGCCGTGGGGGCATCACATGCACAGCCCCCATCCTCGAGCCATGCAGCTCAATGTCCTTCGTGTACTGCCACGCCGGCTGGCTTTCCATCTGCCTATTCACAGCCACATGTGATACCACAAACATGGCATCAAGCTCATCCACATACTCTTCCAAGACCTCTTTCAACTGCCCGTCTTCTGTGTTGATCAGAATAGAGCATTGAAGCGAGCTGCCCACAGCTTTAACTTCGCGAGCTTGCTCAAGTCCGGCTTTGACTGCACCGTGAACGGACGTTAGAAGTGCAAGGTCCCCTCGTAACTTGACTGGATCTATCGTTAGGCGCCCAGGGTCGATCAGAGGAGCTGTGTACATCTGTCGAGCTGGGTGTACCAACTTGCTGTTTGCGATTTTGACATGTTAACCGACATTCCAGTTGCACTTCGGAGAAAATAGTAGACTTACCCATCATCGACCATCCAAGTCGGACGATGTGACCATGCCTCCTCAACCAACATAGGTGTTATAGGCGCAAGCATGCGCAAAAATCCAATTAAAATAGGCTCGAGTGCACCGCCACCATCTCCGCAGTAAAGACGGTCTTTGAGCCCTTCAAGATAAAATGCCGATAGATCTGTCGCAACCCATCTGTTGATTAGGCCAATTGCCTTGTGGAACTCGTAGTTGTCCACAGCTTCCCAAACTTGCCCCATTGTATCGCTCATCTGCATAATCGCAATTTGATCCAGCTTTGTCAGGGGTGAGTGGCGGCTGGACGCGTGCAGCGACCCTAGGATCATCTTCAGGATCGTCCGGTATTTGATGAGCGCGTTATGAACCGGTTGCAAGATCGACGGACCGATTAAAATATCCGATGTAAAGTCACAACTAGCTGCCCACAGCCTCAAAGCATCTGGACCAAGGGCATCGAACCGCGGCACATCTTTGCTGCCTATACTACCCTTGCCTTTGAGAGCCGGGAGAAGGCGGCCGTCCATGACCTCCTCAGGCATGATGGTGTTGCCGAGTGATTTTGACATCTTTTTGCCTTGAGCATCCAGCGTGAATCCATGGGTGATGAGCGTCCTGAAAGGTGGCTGGATCTCTTCATCTGGTACTCCATCTGACTTTTGAGATGCAACATATGTCAGCAAGCTGGACTGGAACCAGCCACGGTGTTGGTCTGAGCCCTCTAGGTAGACGTCAACCTGCTTCTCAATTTCCATCCAGCTGGTACCGCTGTCGAACCATACATCCATGGTGTCAGTCCCTCTGCGGTACCTTCCTTGCATGTGTGGCGGCACCCACGCCGTGTCATCAAGTGTATCTGAAAACCATCCTTGGGATGTACGCTCTCGCATTACAGCAATGATGTGCTCAATGGTGTGCTCATTCATAACAGCGTTCCCATTTTCGTCGTAAAGCGCAGGGATCGGGACACCCCAGGATCGTTGACGAGAAATACACCACTCACTTCTGCCTTTGATAAAACTCTCCAGTCGAGATCTGCCTGACTCTGGAACAAAACGCACATTTTTAAGAGCCTGCAATGAACCCTGCTTGATCCGTCCTACATCGGCGAACCATTGAGCCGTTGCTCTCACCACTACAGGTTGCTTTGTCCGCCAGTCGTAGGGATACTTGTGCTGAAGTTGATGTGTAGCTAATACATCGTCCTCAATCAAATTCAACACGGCTTTCTCCCCGCCCTCCAAAATAGACGGGGCGTTGGTGAGCAGTTCAGGTTGGTCAGGATATGCATCCCTGGTGAAGTATCCGTCATCAGTGATAGGTGCGAATGCCTCTATTCCTAGCTTGGCACACACTTCGTAGTCATCTTGACCGTGACCGGGCGCTATATGAACCAGGCCGGTGCCCGAATCAGCAGAAACAAAATCAGCATGAACTATAGCCTGCTGCACTGCAGACTTGCCTTGCAATTTGTGGCGGTACTCGAGTCCAGCCAAATCCGAGCCGCGGATAGAGTCGACGACGACGGCGAACTCATGAAACATTGTCCGCATGGCGTCGACCCTGCTTGACGCGACCAAAATGCCGCAACCGTTTATTTCCAGCAGGGAATACAGCAAGTCGTTATGGACAGCAATGGCCTTATTCGCAGGAAGCGTCCAAGGTGTAGTCGTCCAAATCGCAGCACAGATGGGGCCCTTGAACCCAGCAAGCCCGGGGATAGACGAACAATCGGAAACGATTGGAAATTTCACATATGCAGTGTGGGAGACATGATCATCGCGGTACTCGAGCTCAGCTTCCGCGAGCGCTGTCCTGGACGAAAGGGACCAGTATACGGGTTTATGCTTCCTGTAAATAAGTCCATGCCGAACCATCTTTTGAAACACGCGGAGCTGCCTTATCTCGTACTCGCGATCCATTGTCGTCCATTTGTTTTCCCAGTCGGCCATGATTCCAAACGATTGAAACCCTTTCATCTGGTCAGCAATAGTCTTGCTGGCCAGCCGTCTTGCTGATTCGCGCACTTTGACAGGCGTCAGACCACCGCCAGATGGATTCGATCCCAATGCCTTCATTTCAATCGGCAGGCCATGGCAGTCCCAGCTCGGTCTGTACACCACTCGTCTCCCGGCCTGCACTTGTGTGCGGAGGATGATGTCCTTCATGATTTTGTTGATAGCATGGCCAATGTGAAGGGGCCCGTTCGCATACGGAGGACCATCGTGAAGAATGAAAGCATCATGCTGCGTACGATGGTTCGATTGCCATTGGTACAGATCATCGGAGCATTCTCGTAGATAGCGCTGCTGGAGTTTCGGGTTCGGCCGCGCACTTTGAGTCGATCGTCAGTGGTTGATTTTCCTCATACGGGTGTAATTTGGGACCGGTGCGGCGTCGGACTTACGGAAAAGTCGACTTTGGAAGCTTCAGCGTCGCCTTCCATGACTTGGACATGTTTGATTCTGGGTCATGGCCTAGAGTGTGCGCTGGTAGAGCTCAGCCTTGGACGTGATGCAGCGTCACATTCAAACCAAGCAATTTTGACACTGGCGGCGTGTGGTTGAGCTGCTGCTGCAAGGCTGAGCTTGAGGGTCCAGCTGTTAGCGCTTCCACAGCAGCAGCATGACGTGGGGCGTGAAAATCAGCCAGCATCTTTGACATCACCGCATGCTACACCGTTTTTGTTGACCGTGAACGGATGAGGGCTGTCCAGCTCCTCCAAAATCCTCCCCTCACAACGACATTCATTCACGCTATGGCACCCGTACGTCGATACCTGAGACTTTCAAGATACTCAGTTCTAGAGTGTCGTATTTACTTGGACAATCCGTCCCTCGCGCAGTCATGGCTTCTCAACCCGCGCAACCCCATGCTTCCACGCATCATGGAAAGCATTCGCCCGCTGGTGCTTCCCAAGCTACGTGAAGAAAGGGAACGAAGCAAGAAGAAAAGCTCCAAGAAGAAGAGTGTCAAGGATATAATCGTGCAGGGTAGGGTGCACTTTGTCAAAAATGCTTCTTTGTAACACACACACACTCATCACTCTGCTCTACAGACGACTTCGAGGTGTCCATGTTTCTCACGGAGACGTCAACTCGACACTCGCTGCTCACGAAGCAGAAGCATTTCCGAGAGAAAGGCCCTCAGATGATGCAGTCAAACTCTACGAAGCTTATCGGCGAGACAAATCATGTTCCTGTGGATGTGGATGTAAATGGCGACAACGAAGACCCCGTATTACTGCGTGAAGAGCATGGCGATGAAAATGATAGCGTCCGCTTGTCCGAGATCCCACTCGCGCGCCCAAAAAGGCTTAGGAATCATGATAACTCAAATGCGCTTGCTCGAGACTCCGACAATGAAGAGAACCTCGCAATTGAACTTGACTCAGACGCCGAAAAACCAGTCTCAAAGCGTCCTCGAGTTCCTGGTCCCTTTGAAGACAATGATCCAGGCAGTGAAGATGACAAGAAGAAACTGGCCATGGATGTCTCATATGAGGGCTTCGCCATTTACGGTCGAGTGCTCTGTCTTATTGTGCGTAAAAGGGAGAATAAGACACAACGTCTCCGACAGAACGGCAGTGTGCCTGAAGGGCAAGCAAACATGGAGAACTGGATCACGTCAACACAAATTCCGGTTGGCGAGGATGTCCCGTAAAAAAATGGCTACGACAATTACTTTGATAGACACCAATTTCATGGCTGCATCGTCCCGACGGATGTCATGTCTCTCTACTCCGTAGACGCGGAGCAAAATTTACTGCCTGTCAAACAAGCTGCGCATGAAAACAACCTGGCAGGCTGTCACGGACCATCGCCCAAGAACCGATGTTGTCCGGCGATTGAGCTTGGGGACTCGTTTAGCCAAAACAGCCCTAAACCACGAAACGAACACCCCCTTCCCCCACCCAAAGACATCCGCGACGACGAGTAACTGCTCGGCCTGACCCGCAACGCAGCAGTATGCGATAGTTGACAACTCACATTTCGACTATATCGTCATGCCGAAAAGCCATCGGACTTTATCACAATTCCGACAAAAATGAGAGGGAGATGTCTCAAGGTTCATCATGGACCGGAAAAACATGTTTGTGATGGAACATGGGGGTCCTGGTCATGGGCAGATGGGATTGTGGTCGTGGGGTCTCAAATCAGGGGTAATTAGTGGTCTGATTGGTGTGATTGCGCAAGACGCCAGTGCGCGTGTCGTCTGTTGTTGGTAAGTACCTTGTCAATATCGTCGAGTACAGACCCTCTACGATACAGAGTAGGCAGGCGAGTGACGAGGAAATCAATCATGTGGGCTGTTGGACATGGTTGTAATAATGCCACTTGCGCGCTGCAAGGGATCAATGACGTACATGTATTGTAGAATAGCAAACTACTCCGTACAATGCATCTTGTTGGCATCCATCTAGTCGCCCTGGACAAGGTAACGTAAGCGTGATCCTTCATCAAGGCAGCCTGTTGCTTGGTATCTATTTTACAACACGCCAAGGCTCCTCGTGTTCGAAATCTCATCGGCTTTGAGCAAAACACTCCCAAAAAAGGGACACCAATTATGCTTTACACCCTGCTTTGTGTTTTTAAATACTCCGTACTACTAGTCACATTTGCCAGTACGGAGGAGATAGTGCTCATCTTCAACTACTCAGTATTAAAAAATTTAATTTGAGCATCGCGTCCTCCGCCCAATTTCGGATCCAGGAAACCCACATGTCTTACCACTTGACGCTGCTATACGAAGTGCCTGGTCATCCATCGGCCGGCAATGAAAAATTACCTGTTGCCTACCTGCCCCGTCCGCCCGTCCGCCCGTCCGCCTGTTTGTCTGGAGCAAAAAGGCAGCCGCAACGTCGAGCTCGGCCTATGGTGGGATGTGACGTGTAATGTTCAGCTCGGCTTGGCTCGAATGCCTCGCCGCACGCCCTTGATGTCTTGACGCAACTTGTCGTCCAGCTGTGAGTACATATCGACGAGGTCGCCACACACGGCAAGTATCGCACCCAAGCATGAATAGATAGGCTGGAACGAGAAAGATGTAGCAGTGACTCACCATGAAGCCCCCACCCCCCTCCCCGAGACTTTGATCGTGATCCAGATTAGCGGTGCATCGCCGCCTCGTTATGTGGGTAATATTATTATGCTTCCAAGTATCGAAACGACTCCGTCCTACTCTAAACTCGAAAACGCACCGAGCCGTCCGAATGCCGAGTCACATCGAAACCCACCATCTCACAGCTTGAAGAGATCATCCCCATCCAACATGATCCCCTCATGAAACATGGAGATGCAAGTGGGCTGTTCCCAAGGTCGTAGTGGATGCCTCGGCAGTGCATCCATCTTATGTTTTTGTGTTGCACGGCATATCTTTACGACCAAAGAAGCCGGATAATCGTACGTGCAGGCACCTTGGCGATGGTGACAGGCTGTGATTGTTCCCCGCCCGGCTATATCAGGGCTGATAAGAAGCACCAGGCAGAAATATTTGTGCGCTATCCGTCCTATAGTAAGTCCTATATCCTGCAGCCTGCATTCATGGTGGTGGTGGCAGTGGAGTCGTTTCATTGAGACGTGAATGGGCAAGAGAGAACGTCATGCCAACGCAATGCGCACGTTTTTACTGATGGCGCCAAAATCTCCGGCATCCCACCTTGAGGCAGACGAACAAGAAAACCTTACTGTACAAGGCGTGTACATGCAGAGTACAAGAGCCGTGGTACCGCCCTTGGGGGCGTTGATAAAACTCGTGAAAGTTGATATCAGCATTAATGTCCTCTTTTGGGGGCAAATGATTGCGTAAGCTGATATCTGAAACCTGGTCAAAAGTCTAAATACTCGTAGCGCAATATCAATACACTGGCGTCTAAGTTATAATGCAGACTTCCACATGCGCGGCCGATTTCTGGCTCCGTACCCGATCCCAGGGATAATCTGTCAGGACACCTACATCCGTTGTCAGTGCAGAGTTCTCCGTACTATATTCAGTCTTGGTAATTAAAGTGCGAACCCTGTTCTCCGTGCGCGCGTTGATCTTTCTGCATTGTGGAATTGCAATTAGGCGCGTTAGATTTTGACAAATCAAGTGTGCTCACTCCCCACACTTTGGCCTTGCCCGCAATCTGGGGTTTCAGTGCAACTGCCCTAAGATAAGGTCCCTCGCATGTTGAGTAGGTTTCGTGAAACGGTAAACAAAAATGGTGGTAGGCTTTGGGGTTGCGTAGTATGTAGGTGAATTCTACCACGCAATGGGTCACAGCCAGTGTGCTTGACGGGTAAAGGTTCCGAGATGTACGGAGCAGCGTACCTAGGTCCAAGAAGTGTTACAATGTGCTGACATGTACTCCGTACGGAGTGCGGAGTCGGTCTCCCTGCAGAACTCGGGCGTTCGACGCGTCCATCTTCCCACTATCTTCTTCTATGCATAATGCATGATGATGGTCGCAAGCACCAGCTGGGGTTGCATCGCTAGTCGCCTCAGAATGTGATATTTATTAGCCAAGTCAGCCAATTCGCTGGAAATGCACGTGAGGAAAATGCTTTTCGGGCTGTGAATTGTTTGGCCCCTCATCCGAGAGTCCGGTCATTCTGAATACGTGATATTGATGATGGAGCGCGAATGACAACGTGGGCGGTCGGACGGCGTACTAGTCTTTGGCGACTATTTTGATGTGCTGCACTGGTATGGCATGTATGGCATCAAAAATCGGCAACTGAAGTAACTCCACGCCAACTCCAACACTAACTACTCCGTACTCCGCATGTACACTTGACTTGATCGAATGGGAAATCACCTCTGGCCACGTATCCACCCAAGTTCGATCGGCAGGGGTGGACGATGATTGGCCGATTACCCCTGGCTTCCACGTGGTTCTCAGTGGCTGGCTGAGGCTTGCTCTCTGGACGGACCTGTACGTAACGACGCCCGCTGTGCATCTTGTAAATGCCCAACACTACCACTAGATTGGCGAGACTGGTTGGTTCACCGGCTTGACTGGCAGAACCGGCGCCTTCTAGGCAGCGCCATGTTTGCTTCTTTGATGAGGGGGCCCAATGTCGTGATAAGGTGACTGATTCATGCTCTCACCATAGCATCGCAATACCAATATCATCCAGCGAGGAATGTCCGATTAATTGACGCATTGCCGAGAGTGCCGTGCATGGAATCGCATCAGTCCACCAGACACTCGCATGTGCGAGACGCGAGCAGTGAAATCCATCAAAATACAAAACTAAAAAGCAGATTCCCCATCTAATATCAGTGGTGCTATTGCAGCTATTAATGTTCTCCGTAATGGCAAGGTAAAAAGGTGAATAATGTGACCAGGGTCTATTATCATTAATTTCATCTCCACCGGCAGCCAATATCCGGAATTCATGCCGCGCTGCCGCACTGCCGCTACCGTAAATTGCTTGCCACGAGGCTTGCAGTCTGAGCCGTGATGCCTAAAATTGATTATGACTCGTTCAACGGGTATCAAACTATCGATGAGCCCACTTCAACATCAACTCCCCTCACGCTCCTGCGCTGCTGTTATGGCTCGGTCCGGAACAGTTGTTAACTCCCTTTTCCTTCGTGGCATTTTCCGAATGTCCTGACTGGTCCTGGCCCCGACAGTACCGAATTGCCAAGTGCCAAATGTATCGGGCGGCGTAATACAATATTGTTTGTTGTCCATCAATAGGCTCGGGGCGGCCGATGGTCAGTGCGTCACCCATATTCTCTGCTTAGTTCTCCGGATTCAATATTGTAGACGCCTTTCGCTCCTTCGCGATGATACATCACATCCTGACATGTCGAGTACTGGAATACATACGGCGCACCGTCGGAAGTAGGTTGAGAAAGAAAACTGGCCAGGCTTGAAAGCTGACACAACAAGAAGGCGGATCACGACGCTCAATTGACATGCAAGCCAGATTGTGATGTGTCTCCTTAGACTTGGCTTACCTGAAATTGGGCCTCTTCCTCCGCACCAAGGGGGTGTGGTCGTTGGTTGACTTGGACAGATATGCCAGTCTGAGCGTGCCGATTGAGGTTTTGGCCTGGACCTTTCCCTTGTATCAACCTACGGACACTTCCAAATCTGGAACATGCCCGGTACCAAAGTATCAAGTGTCCAGGATGCGGGGATTGCAGAACCCTTGCGTGCCAGCATCGAGGCGTCAAAAAGGAAGTCAACGGCCATGGCCGAGCCTCGGCGGGGGGATTTGACGTGACTCAACCCCACGAAGTTGGCTATTAGGTTCGAGGGCCAGTACTCCGTACGGAGTAATTGAAAGTGTATTCGTCCAAACTGAATCATACACTGACTAACTGGTTAGGGGCCAGACACAAGATCTAACACAGTGTGACGAATATCCCTTAAGTTAGTTAGTTGACAATTGTCTTGGGTTTGCAATATGTTGCGGCTGTCGCGAATTTGTTAGCGAGTCAATATCGTACGTAGAACCACACAGTTCGCAGCAGCCGCCATGTTCGCTTTGAAACAGGAGAAGATAAAGACACGGGCTGAATCCAGGAGCTCTTCCGGAGGAGACAGGGCAGTCAAAGCAAGACGAGACAAAGCCCGAACATTTGATGGTGTACTGTGTGTGTGCAGTGGCGCGTAATAAACATCGTATTGTCTTCAATATGAACAACCCAATTCAGCATACCTGTGGCACTAGACTCCAGTACCGGATCCATCTGTCCCGAGAGGTTGGTACGTTGACTGCCATCGATGACTTGGGGGCTCAGATTCCGGCTTTGCGCCACGACTTGCCTAAATTTCCGGGCACTGGCTGCCAACAGGCACGGGGCAACTGGGGTACCGGCTCAACAAAGACCACCGGGGAGCGAGATGAGGACCTGTCATCTTTGTTCTCCGTATTGGAGAAAATTTAAGGAGTAGTAACTATGTCTTAATAACACGTCAGCCAACATCGCCCGCATTACCGCCGTGAGACAGGACGAACATGGGCCATGATGCCATCAGCAAAGTAGCCCGACCAAATTAACGTCGACCCTGGTAGCGCCATGACCGGACAGGTTTGCACCGAAGCCCACAGGGTCAATATTATACCAGTTTTGCTGCATACTTGGTGAGCCAAGTTGTTGTTGGGTCCGGGTGACGTGTGGCATGACTACTGCCGAAAATGAAATCGCTTGAATAAACAACAGCAATAGCTGCGTTATCACTAGGGCCAAGTCATGTTGCTTTTGGGCCAAAGGAACAGATGAATATTGGGGTGAGGAGCCAATTAGCCAGCTATTTGGAGATACCAAGGCCCATCCATCCACCTGCAACCCCTCCTTCTTTCCCTAATTGAAAGGGCACATCTTATGCGGGCGTCATTCACTATTCAAAAGATGGCGCACGGCATACGGGGTGCTCATCCCATCTACACCTTGGCACAGCTCGGCAAGGGGTTTGCCGGTAGATCAGCAACATACCGAGCGAGCCAAGGACGCGTACGGAGTAGAATGGTGTGGTAAGGCAGCTGGCTGGTCAGCCGATGTGGCTGGCAACCTGGCAAATTGGGAAGTCAAAAGCTGCATGTTGAACTGGTGTGTGCACGGCACGAAATACGGAATTGTGTGGCGCTGGAAGCGCAACAAAAAAGAAAGAGACGGCCAGCAGGGGCCACCACCGCTTCCACAATTTCCCGCTAAATGGAAAAGGAAAGAGGTCAACGTTTGCCGGTGCTTCGGGTGCGAAGCTCCTTAGTATGTCGTCAAAGGTCACGAGTGGCAAATGAATAAGGAGATCGTGTGAAGTGCATGTAGATCAGTATGAAGATGAAACAGGCGGTGTACTTAAAGTTTTTCAACTGATCCCAGCAGGTACGACAGCTAAGAAAGTTTCTCACCACTTTGGTATGATAAACAAAAAATCGTTGTGTTGTTCACTTCACCTAACCCTCGAAAATAGCAAGCAAGACAATCTGCAGGTACTCCGATGTTAGTGATTGTGACAAGTCAGATACGAGCTTCAAGGTGAGGACAGCCAATCGAGGTAGAAGCATTGGTCACTCAATTGGGATGCTATTCGCGAAATGCCTGGAATGGGCCACTAGCTGATATGGTGAGAATACTAATTATTCGGGCTTTGCTGAAATGGCGTAGGCTTTGAAGCCTTTGAGCTCAGATGCTGTTGGCTTCCTACTTCTCCGAATCACATTACTAAACAGGATAAGCTTTAACGAGGAGGAAATGAGATTGTCTAAGGAGGGGCCATTTTGCGCCATAGCGATGATGCACTGTATATAGTGCCGTTGCGTTGAAAGCTGCCAACAGCAAAATGTTTCCATTGTGAAATGAAAAGGTAAACCCAAAAAAAAAAAAAAGTGAACTTCACATGACACTTCGGCAAAAGACCGAAAATCCGGTGCTGGTGTTTCGTGATGTGATGTGATTTATGGGTCAAGAAGGCTTACCGCGCCTCTGGAATTAATTTTTTTCTCTTCCTGCATTGTGCTTTTTTATTTTTTTTATTTTTTTGGGTTGAATCCTTGTGTGCGAGTCTGCTATCAATCATTTACCCCGGTTCGGCTGGGACCCTTATGATTTCATCATGGCTCCTGCTGACCCGCTAATCGTCTCCATTGCTCATCTCCGGACTACTTAACATTACGGGCTATTATCACAAGGATGGCAAGTGAATAGGACAAAAGAAAAGTTTGATAGCCTTAGCGGGGCTGTGACTCGCTCGCCGTCGCGTATCTGTATAGTATTACCAGGATTGCAGGTTTTGTTGACTGTCTACCAGTAATTAATGTCACGATGCATGCAGTCAAAAATGCGTGCCAACTCTCATCATTGCACGTGAGTCATGGCCGCAGATGATGCGCCTCACTTTAGAGCTTTATTTAGTTATACTGCCTTCCAGCCGGGGTTCCTGATTGGCGATTGGGCACACCGTATGCGATGCGAATCACTAGAGCCTCGAAGCAGCCCGATCAAACGCGACCCAAGCTCGTGGGAACGATGGCGATGGTAAGGCTGCAGGATGATTGACGGCGTCATGTCGGTTGACACATGTCGGCCCGAGGCCGTATCATCAATTTCATCCGGGTTTGCCCTGTGTTGAATGGTAAGGTCAGCAGTGTTGAAGTGTTTGGGCTCTACAATAGGTTGGGGCCTCAACGCGTAACTAATTGGCTTCTCTAGATGCAAGAATGCAGACCGACTTTCACCTATGCTCTATCAAAGTAGGAGGCATGAAATTTTTGCACAACTTCAGGTATCTTCCGCGCTAGCAGAATGTAGAATATTTGTGCTGCATGCTGTAGCTGTTACGAAGTTTCTGTCTGTTACCACCCAGGGGCGCGATGAGGAAGAGGAGGCCCGATTAAAGGCTCCAAGTATTGTAAGTATGCAGCCGAGCCAAAACAAGAGGTGTCAGCCAAACCTGATTGTCATTCGTCCTTGCGCCAGTGCAAGGAGATAGCGCTTACAGTCACATACGTTGCTGACAACAACAATACGATGTACTGCCACCCCAATCAGTTAATCTCACAGCGACACCAAAAAAAAAAAAAAAGGGACCAAGCGGACCGTAGTATTTGACAGCAGCCCGTCATTCATCATGCATTGCATTGTGATTGCATTGTACGGAGTATTGTAGCGAGCTAAAGCGGTAACTAGAATACTGTACTCGGTAGTACTGATAATACTAGTAATTGCAGCTGTCAGGTTAGCGCCCAACGAATGATATTCCCCCCCGCAATCGAGATCTGCGAGTTCTGTTAGACGTCACTGATTTGTTAATTATGACAAAACCGTACTTCCGTACTGTACTGCTCAAATCTCAAACAGACCTACAGTACTCCGTAGAGTTACCCTGTCGATCGACAGAAGCAAGAGATGGTAATACAATTGGGGGAAGCCGTACATGCCAAGCCGCGCCACGACCATTGGCCGGCCAGACGACCGAGTGACCGGGTTTTCTCGGTGATGTGGCCACTTAATCTTGTGACTATGGTTGGCGGTCAAGGGGATTACACCAGAGATACTGGTAAACATGCGCAAGTTAGCAAAGAAGCGTCAGCAGCTTCAATTGTATCGTTGGGCCACGACCACGGCGCAGGTCGACCAGCCACGTACATACGGTAGGCAGACATGGGGCGAGCCGGGAGAAATGGCCAGGTGACCTTATTTTGGCCGTTTCCCCTGTTGAGACACCTGTTAGTTAATCCCTGTCCAGTTTCTTGCTCGGAGTTCGTACAACGGGCTACATCTGCTACGTCTGACCCCCAAATATTGCGATCCCAGCTTATTCACCTGCTTAGATGAGTTGGCATCGACGACGCTACAGGCGACAGTGAATACCAGGCCTTTTCAGCGAATAAGTCCACGCCAAGCTACTTCTGGGTGAATTTGAAGGACGCTGTATAAGAGCTTGCTGCGCCGTGAGACTGTCGATTTCGAAGTTTTGTCCCCGCCGGAGGGGCAGTTGTTGGGGAGGAGCGGCGGGGTGTGGCCTATCTTGACGTCAACCTTGCTCATCCTGTTCCCCTCTGTTTGGGTAGGTTGGGTGGTCGGTGATGCCCCGCCGGTATTCCTTTTTGAACACTTGACTTTTTTTTTGGCATGGTACTCCGTACTAGTATGCTAAATTTTTGCTTTCCATCGCGGTGTCATTCCCACCGCTATCTGCTTTCGCTTATCCCTGTGTTCAGGGGGAGGGGTTGTGCAATGTTAATGAACATGGATAGGAGGGCTCGTCTCGTGAAAGTGGCAGGTCTCGTCATAGGAGCCGAAATTGATACTCATCAATCATTATGCGGCACGATGGAGTACGAGACGACAGCAGCATGTTCCTTACTCCATACAATAGTACTCCATAAGGACGTGGCCCACCCACAGAACCAGAGTGTTACGGCGAGAGTTAATATAAGTTGGAATCCAGAGTGGAAGGAAACCTGCCCAAAACCGCTAAGGATCCTTCCACAAGACTTCCATACAGTGGGGAGAGAGAGAGGCGGTGGGCGAGCTACTGGCTACCTGACTGCAGTGGATACGGAGTCGCAGCAAAATGGTGGAATCGCCGGTTGAGATGTGACATTTCAGCCCTGGACTCAGTTGTGTACACGATTCGGATAGCACAACGTAAAGGAAATGCTTAGGCAGGCCCAAACAGGTCCAGATCGTGACAGCGTCAGAAACGGTTATGAGGAGAGGTCAGTACCACGCCAAACACAACTGATACTGCAGGTGGACAGAAAAAAGAAACGAAACTAGTCCTATTGTACAATGCAAGACGGTCCTGCGATTCATACATAATAATAATCAGCAATGTTGCAGCGACTGCAACTTTAGCACACGGCCGCGCCCGTCTCTCCGGCGGATAAGACTTCAAGGCTGCCACACCGTGAACAATGCCCTCTTTTTT
>JASWJB010000156.1:0-95598 GCA_032433595.1 Conoideocrella luteorostrata
AAAAAAAACTATTATCTAGCTTATATAGCTATTTAAATAATAAGTAATAAGCTTTAATTGCATCTGTGGTCAGCGTTCGAATTAAAAGGGTCAATTGGACAATGCGGACGAAATGGCTCAGTTAAACTGTCCCCCGCATGCCGTGTTAGGGTCGCAGAATTATCAGCTTAAGCACAAATCTTGAGGCGAATGCATGCTGACCGGGATTACGCCAGACAAGGACAATGAGTGCATAATTTACTATGAAGGCCTATGGAATGCGGGCGGAAGAGGCGCTGTATTATGCTACATAGACTTAAAAATGAATAGATAAGATGTTGATTATCTTCAACCTGTACGTTTCTATACTCATTATGCCTGCTGCCTTAGGTCCGGCGCAACTCTGACAGCAGATGAATGCGACTTCATTTCTCTGCCTGTACGAGTCTTTGCGTATTTTAAATAGAGAGATTAATAGTTTAATATTGAATTACTATACTCCGCACAGAGCATCATCATACGGCTACTTAGGTTTTAGATGGTTTGATCATGGGTTATAGGGTAGTTGAAGGCTCCCCGCCACCACCGGCCGGCCTTTACCCGCAATCCGTGTTGTCACCGGCATTTTTCCAAAAGTTAAACCTCGCCGTGATTCATCGTTGCCGCAAACACCCTGCCTCGCGCAGGATATCGACGCCCGCCATGGACGACATGGACGACCTCCTGAACCTCGAGCTCCTGTCGCTCGTGTCAAAAGTCACATCTGAGCTACAAAATCATGTAGGCATCAGTGACAAGACTTTGGCAGAGTTTCTAATTGCCCAACGTCTCGAGAGCTCGAGCACGGATGAATTCCGAAAGAGGCTTGACAAGATTGGCGCAGACTTTCCGCCCAGTTTAGTGGACAGTTTAGATCGCCTGGTGCTTGCCATGCACCCTAAATTTAGAGGAAAAGGCGGCCAAAGCAACGGAGAGGAGCATCGCTCACGGACGCTCGAAGAGAAAGAGAAGGTTTTCAGTGGTCTTGCGTTGGCCGACCAGGAAGTTGAATACGATGGCGGAGATGCAATCGATGATACCCTAGCACTGCTGGAAGGCTTGGAGGGCAAAGCGAAGAAGGATCGATCATCGCGAAAGCGCAGCAGGAGTCCCGAGTACGATGATCAGGAATCGCGGCGGAGAGGGCGAGATAGATCACACCCGCGCGAACGACGGAAAGACCGGTTTCGATCAAGATCTCGCTCACAGGACAGAGGCGACGAAGATTGGCGAGATGGATTCAAGGGCTCGCGGAAAGACAGAAGGGGCCGACGCCGATACGACGACGATTATGAGAATGACGATCGATTCCAAAGAGCTCCTGAGCCAGAGGTGGATGATGTTCCGCAGCTGCATAAAGTATACGAAGGGCATGTCACGGGTATCAAGGACTTTGGTGCCTTTGTGAATCTACATCATGTGCGAGGAAAAGTGGATGGGCTTGTTCACATTTCAAGAATAGCTGCGGGACAAAGAGTAAACCACCCGTCGGATTTGCTATCCAAAGGACAGCGCGTTTGGGTCAAGATCAGCAGCATTGAAGGAAGCAGGATTGGCCTGTCCATGAAGGACGTTGATCAAGAAACTGGCATGGATATGGAACCACAATCACGGCTCACGACCGGCGCCAACATGGAAGCAATTGGCGGCGGTGGAAAGAACGGATTTGTTGAAGATATATCGGCAATGCCAAGAGATGCGCTTGGCCCTCCGCGGCGACATAAAAAGCGCATGACGTCTCCTGAACGGTGGGAAATTCGGCAGCTGATTGCGTCTGGGGTGGCCAAAGCCTCTGATTACCCCGACCTGGAAGAAGATTATAATGCAACTCTTCGCGGCGACGGAGACTTGGAATTAGAAGAAGAGGTGGACATTGAGGTTCGAGACGAGGAGCCGCCATTTTTAGTTGGACAAACCAAACAGTCCCTGGAGCTGTCTCCGATCCGAGTTGTCAAAGCCCCCGATGGCTCGATGAACCGCGCAGCCATGTCTGGTACCGCAATCGCGAAAGAACGAAAGGAGCTGAAGCAGCAAGAAGCGGACGCGGCCGCAAAAGACAAGCAATCCGGCCCGAATCTCTCATCTCAATGGCAGGACCCTATGGCTGACCCCGATAAACGCACCTTTGCTAGCGATCTGAGGAACGCAAGGATGAATGCAGAGTCAGAGGAGGTACCTGCATGGAAGAAGACAGCTGTTACCAAAAGCCAGGCTCCCGTCAAACGGACGAATTTGAGTATCAAAGAGCAACGCGAATCCTTGCCAATGTTTGGCTTCCGTAGCCGGCTCATCCAGGCCGTTCATGAATATCAGATCTTGATTGTTGTTGGTGAGACTGGCTCTGGAAAGACCACCCAGCTTACTCAATATCTAGCCGAGGCGGGCTTTGCGGAAAATGGTATCATTGGCTGCACACAGCCTCGAAGAGTGGCTGCCATGTCTGTGGCCAAGCGCGTCGCAGAAGAAGTTGGTTGTCCGCTAGGAGAAGAAGTTGGCTATCTTGTTCGATTCGACGACTGCACCAGCCCCTCCACTCGCATCAAGTATATGACGGACGGTATGTTGCAGCGAGAGATCCTCATGGACATGGACCTAAAACGATACTCGGTAATCATGTTGGATGAGGCTCACGAGCGTACAATTGCAACAGACGTTCTCTTTGCCTTGCTCAAGAAGGCTGTCAAGCGCAGGCCGGACCTCAAGATCATTGTCACGTCGGCGACACTCGATGCTGACAAGTTCTCGTCCTACTTCAATGAATGCCCCATCATCACCATCCCAGGCAGAACGTTCCCGGTTGAGATCCTCTACTCAAGGGAGCCAGAGTCTGATTATCTCGATGCTGCGCTTGTCACTGTAATGCAGATCCACTTGACAGAGCCAAAGGGCGATATCCTGCTCTTCTTGACCGGCAAAGAAGAGATCGACACATCCTGCGAAATCCTATTCGAGCGCATGAAGGCATTAGGCCCATCAGTCCCCGAACTTCTCATCCTCCCCGTCTACGCTCAACTCCCCCCCGAAATGCAGAGTAGAATCTTCGACCCTGCCCCCCCCGGAGCCCGCAAAGTCGTCATCGCCACCAACATTGCTGAAACCTCCATCACCATCGACGAAATCTACTACGTCGTTGACCCAGGATTTGTCAAACAAAATGCTTATGACCCCAAACTCGGCATGGACTCCCTCGTCATCACACCCGTGTCTCAAGCCCAGGCAAACCAGCGCGCCGGGCGTGCAGGCCGAACCGGCCCCGGCAAATGCTTCCGACTCTACACCGAAGCAGCATACCAATCGGAGATGCTGCCCACGACGATCCCCGAAATCCAACGCCAAAACATATCACACACCATCCTCATGCTCAAGGCTATGGGCATTAACGACCTCATCCACTTTGATTTCATGGACCCTCCACCCGTCAATACCATGCTTACAGCCCTGGAAGAGCTGTACGCGCTCTCTGCTCTCGACGACGAAGGTCTTCTCACTCGTCTGGGCCGCAAAATGGCCGACTTCCCCATGGATCCTTCCTCCGCAAAAGTGCTCCTTGCCGCTGTCGATCACAACTGCTCCGAAGAAGCCCTCAGCATCATCGCCATGCTGTCCCTCCAAGGCGTCGTCTTCTACCGTCCCAAGGAAAAGCAAACACAGGCCGACCAGAAGAAATCGAAGTTTCACGACCCCCACGGCGACCATCTCACGCTCCTCAATGTCTACAACTCCTGGAAGCAAAACAGTTATTCCAACCCCTGGTGCTTCGAAAACTTTATCCAAGCCCGCTCCATGCGCCGAGCAAAGGACGTGCGTGACCAACTCGTCAAGATCATGGAACGATACAGACACCCCATCGTCTCGTGTGGTAGGAACACAGACAAGATTCGAAGAGCCCTCTGCTCGGGTTTCTTTAGGAACGCCGCACGCAAGGACCCCCAGGAAGGATACAAGACTCTTACTGAGGGAACACCCGTGTATCTACATCCCAGTTCTGCCTTGTTTGGCAAACAGGCCGAGTGGGTGATTTACCATGACTTGGTGCTCACGACAAAGGAATACATGCATTGTACATCGTCGATTGAGCCGAAGTGGTTGGTGGAGGCGGCGCCGACCTTCTTCAAGGTCGCCCCGAGTGATAGACTGAGTAAGAGAAAGGCATCGGAGAGGATTCAGCCGCTGTATAATAAATTTGCGGGAGAGGATGACTGGAGGTTGAGCGCGCAAAGAAGGGGTGGAAGAGGTGGTGGTGGTGGTGGAACCTGGGGGTGAGGGATTGCATATCTGGCGTTTGGGATTGCTAATGTCGGAGGCTGGATGGGTAGACTGGTTTTTGTTATTTGACGCAAGATAGAAGCATCTTGCTAAATGGGTTGTGACTACTATCGTGTAGCATCTAAGAAAATATGATACTTGATACAACAAGTTGATCGCAAGATTACTTTCAATGAGGTGCCTTGGAGAATACTTTCTATGCATATATGCTGATCTTATCTATTTTGCTAGTCGTGCTAATCATCGTTTATTTTTAACAGTGCAACTCGGCCCCCCCCCCCCCCCCCCAATTTCTACAACTTTCCCTCCATCCACTACGACAACGGCATCCTCATCCAGAATCATATCTAAACGATGCGCAATAGTAATCTTATGTACCCGCTAAACGCCTCACGCAATACATGATGTATAAATACATCGTAGATCAAATTGTTAACGGCTTGGCTTCTTGACCAATTTTGGGGAGCAAGCGCTTGTAATCCCATGGCACAAGCACTGAGGTCATGGTGAGCTACCTGCAAGAAAACTCCAAATTCACAGATGACTCTAAACTCACGCAACAAATGTTGGCATCACACTGGCAGCTGCCACCAACTGCTTAGATCTGGGCACTCTGGCAACAGGCCGGCAAGATCTGCCTTCAAAATAACACTTGCAGGCCCGGTCAAACCTTTTCTGTTGTACACCACAACTCTTCAACTTCACTTTCTCCCCCCAAACAAATCGAGAAGAACTCCACGCAAACTTCATGGTTTATGGTAAAGGTCAGGCTACGTCAGCTTCTTGACCGCCCGCTCTGTCATCTTCCTGAGACTAATTGCCTACCATCCGGTCACTTTTGACGCAAGCTTTCCCATGCTGAAAATGGAGAGCCCCAACGTACCCATTAAGGTGGAAAACGATGAGAGCATACATACATTGGCAAGTTATAACCTTCAAATGCGGTCGGACTGGCATAATCTTTTTGCTAATGACAATGCAGCGCGCGGTAACTGACAACGCATCAGCCCAAGGGACGTTTCGCCAACAGACTGTCAGCACAACGACTGTCGATGAAGTGGTCAATGTTGCGCGACACACCGAAAACATTGCCGAGAGCATCTTGGTGGTTCCATGTCAACAGGATTCAACAACTGCAGAGCGAATTACTGTCAAAACCGAGGATATTCCAGTCAAAATGACTGTAGTTAAGCAAGAAGACGGCTGCAGCAGTGATTTAAAATCTGACAGCGGAACGAGAGACCGGGAGGACGGTGGCAATGATGACGATGATGACAACGATGATCATGATGAAGACGATGATCATGATGACGATGACGATGACGATTACGACGCTGACGAAGATGATGGCGATGATATGACTGTTGAGGATGACGACAACTGTAATCCCAAGACAAAGACAAAGAAGTCTAAAAAACCTGCTAAAGACACTCCCAGGCGCCGCCAGCAACGTGTGACAACTGCAAGAGAGTTTGTTGCGAGACTACATCAAAAAGAAGACGAAAAATTTGCAAAGGAGAGCCAGAGTAACGGAAAGCGAAAGCCAGCTAATCCAAAGGGGCCACCGTTCAAAATACCTAAGATAGATCGGCCAGATACGATCTCGCGGCTACAGAGCGACATGCTAGGTGCGACAAATCAGGCCGAGTCTGCGGCTTTGCCCATGCCAGAAATTAAAGCCCACACCCACCAGAGGCAACTGGCTCTAATGTACAAGTCTATTCCTGAAGGGTCCAATACTAGACGAACACAGACTCAGATGAAAGATCTGGAAGAGGCCAAAAGTCTCTTTGGATATAGAAAGGTACAGGCGGAGAATGGAAAATGGAAACTGAAAGGTATGAAGTCGGCACTGTCGCATTACCAGATTACTGCTGTGGCTTGGATGGTCAAGAGAGAGCTATCCCGTAGCAGGCCATTTGGTGGCCTTCTTGCGGATGCAATGGGAATGGGTAAGACAGTTATGAGTCTTGCCTGCGTGGTGGGAAATCCAGCTCTCCTTGAAGACGACAGCTCCCCAAAAAGCACGCTCATCATCGTGCCAAATGCCATGGTGGCAAAACAATGGATGACGGAAGCTGATAAGCACTTGAACGGGAATTTTGTGGAAACCACGCTGCTTTACTCCACGGAAGGCGCAGTTCACGAAAAGCTACGGCGAAGCTGGATCGTGTAAGTTCAACGAGGCAAATGAGCCTTTGCTTCCTCACTGACCACCAGCAATACCTTAGCATAGCAACTATTGGCGAAGTCCGGAAGCAGTTCAAGACGCTAAGCACTGGGGCGAAAAGAGACCAGAATAAAGGACTGTTGTTCCAACTCGACTGGTATCGCATAATTCTGGATGAAGCCCACGCAATCAAGAATACCAATAGCTTGAGTGAGTACATTAATATGCTGAAAACTCAAGTAAGGCATGGCTGATTGTGTATATCTAGATAAAATTGCCTGCTGTGCTCTTACAGGGAAGCATCGTTGGGCGTTGAGCGGCACGCCTCTCTCCAACAACACAGGCGGTACGTGGGAGCCCTTCAACAGTGCGGTGGTTGATAGCCATGCTAAATAGCCCCAGAAATCCTACCATACCTGACTTTTATTGGCTGCGATGTCAACGAAGACTTGAAGACCTTCCGGAGGAATTACATGACAAACGTACTCTACATCTCTGCGGCTTAGACCCTACCAATGCTAATATAGCCTTTCTTAGGGTAAAGGAAATGAGAAGCTCGAGGCACTCATATCCATGGTCATGTACCGAAGGTAGGCGCGCATGTCCAACTACAAAATAAAATGTGCTAACAAAAAGAAATGCAAAGAACCAAAAGCGACAAATTTCATGATTGGAAGATTCTCGATCTCCCTGAACTAAAAATACACAACATCGAAATTTCATTGTCTACAGAGGAGACCATCTTCTATAAGTAAGCTAATGTTGTTCCGCGGCCGCTCGCTCCAAACCAACCACTAAATTGTCTGATACAGTTTCATTAAAAATATCCGCCCAACTACAAATAATGATCCCGAAGAAGAAAAAGAGGAGAGTATGTCGCAATTGTCTGACGATGAAACGGAACAGTCCGAACGGAGTCATATCTACCGGTGGCCGCTAAAAATGGCGGTCTCTCATCCATATAATATTGAGAAGCTGCTACGAACAGCAGGAGACCGTGATGAGATCCAAAAGTTACGAGAAGAGATTTCTCAAGCCAGCAGCAATAAATCGGTACTTGAACAGGTCCTTGCTGACGAAGCTGCGATATCCCAGCTTCAGCCATATGTTTCCGGGATCGACCACATCCAAGGATGCGAGGATAATGCCATCGGAGGAATGTTTGACGTCGATGGTCATTTAATGCTTATCCAGAATGAGCTTGAAGCCAAAAACTTACGGTGTTCAGAGTGTCAAAACTTTTGCGAAGACCTTGTTAAGCTGGCAGAAGTAGGTGAAGAGAGCAGCACAGGTGTAGAACGAAGAATGCTGACTTTTTAGTGCAATCATTACTATTGTGGACCGTGCTACAGGAGATGGCAGCTAATGGCCACGTTCAGGTCAGGCTGTCCGCCTGCAAGCAATGTAGGTGCCATCTTTTCTAAGATCTTTCACTTACTAATAGGTGCCAGACTTGTGTTATGCAGCTATGCGCAGCACCAATGTCCAATGCACATCCATTTGAAACGATGCCAAGTATTATTGGGCGGTTCCATGGGAAGCTAGGGAAACCTGAACCTGGTATGGATAGTCAAAAAATCTCTTTAAAACGAGGCGACGATAACATAGGGTGTTTTATCGCCGATGACTATGTAACAAACCTCTCCCAAGTACCAAGTTCAAAACTCACTGTGGTCATGGCGATTCTGCTTAGCTGGCTCTTTGAGCACCCTGACGACAAGGTTCTAGGTAATTCTTCTACATGGTCAACATGTTGTACATGATTCGCCTTACTTACTTACTTTCTGTCTGCCACAGTATTTACCCAGTTCATCACAACAGCCAAGGTTTTAGGCCGCATGCTTCAGTGCGCAAATGTGCCGTTTCTATATTACTACGGATGCATGACCAATGCGGCGAAAGAAAGCGCCATGAATATGATGAAGGATGAGCCAGAACAAAGGGTTATGGTAAGCATTATATTGCAGGAATTTAAGTATAAGACCAAAGCTAACAACGATAATAGATAACCGGGTTACGATGCGGTGGCCAGTCTCTAAACCTTACATTTGCGAATAGAGTCATAATCGTTGATCCATGGTGGAATATCTCCGCTGAGGATCAAGCCGTTGGTCGTATCCACCGAATTGGCCAAACAAAGGTTTGCCACGCTGTCAGAATATTTACTAAGACCGGGGAAGAGACGGAGCTATGCGCATTGCGGAAGACAAAGAGCGAAGAAGTCGATTACGCACTTCAGGATGATGGACACGTTCCCGAGCCGCTGCAGGATGAAGCCCACCGCGCGGAGCTGTATAATTTCATGCAGGGCGGGAAAAAGGGGCCAGAAACAGGCCGGAAACGGAAGTCCGGATGAAGAGCTATGGAAAAGGCACGGAAATCGCAAACGAGCGATTAAACACAAGGAAGTCTTGTTGGGTGTTTGTCCAGGCGATGAAGACGAATTTGCTTAATATTGCTTGACGGTAAGGAGTACTCCGTACAATAAGGATTTGCTTTTTGCACTGAAAATACGGAAGAGCTACTTTGCACTCCGTACAATCAGGAGGAACTACACCATACGGAAGTCATGCAGGGGACAAAATACATGACCTTTCCTGGACCACACCTTCACCACAACCCTTCAATTTGAAGCGGCCACAATTATTGGGCCTGAGATCAGATTCTGGCAAAAATTATATCATTAGCTAGCTAATTGGAAGGTCTAAAAGGGTTGCACGATTTTCGCCCAGAGAAATAAGACGCTTTAGCTGTACCGGCGTAGATTTAATCCACCAATTGATAGTCCCTTGATGCGGAGCAGAGTACGCCAAGCTTCTTCTGTAAGCTCTCGCAAGCTTTGTTCATTCCAATGCGGCGATTTGTGAATTTCTTTATTTACTGCCAGCCATGCGTTTTCTGCTGTTGATAGATGCGGGCTTTGTGGGCAACTAAACAAGTATTCCGTGTCATTTTCTTCCCACCTGGCCCGTGGCCGGAATCATTATCTGCTTCGAGGATAAATTGAATTCCCCACATAAGAGCGCTGGATTCACATGACCTTCTCGAATACTATCTTTATAGGCCTCTTGACTCATCTTCCCGTTCCTATTAGAATGAATCCGACGATGGCGTTGTGGGTGGTTGCGGCGGCGAGGGCTGCGTAATTTGTCCCCAGCTTACTTCGTACGAGTACGGAGTACTCCGTACAATAACTACAATGCGGACAAAGGTGCTTGGTTGCTCACAGTAAGTTCTCCGTGCAAGGGATAGACAAAATAAAATTGCATTTCGAATCGCTGTCTCAAGGCGAGGGGCGGTGATGCGCGTAGTGTTAGACAAGTCTGACCGATCTGTTCGGCAGTCTAGACAGGCAGCAGGCCCACACACTGTCTGTACCTGGCTGCCGTGGAGAAATAACAGTAAACTTTAAAATTACGACGGAGTGCGGAGTACACTAGGCGTAGAGACGCAACGAAACAGCCGTGTACGGTATAATATGCAGGGTATGCAATGCGAACTCTGTGTGCGGTGTAAATAACACATGCAATAAGTGCAAAGAATGCGATTATAAACACTGTGTGTAATGTGCCTTTTGTAAAATATGATATTGCTCTACCCGGTGCGGAGTGCGGTAACATTCATTCTATCTATCAATAAGGCCAGTCTGTGACGTGACGTGCTTGAGCCTCATGACCGCCAAAGGGATACTCCGTACTCATCATTGCGTCACATTAACCTAGGAGACCATGGCCGGCGCGCCTTCCCGCCCCGACGCAGATGCCCATCGCGGGCCTCTCCCTTGAACACGAAACAAGGTGGCATTGACGACGACGCTTGGGCGACCGACGCTACCACTGGGTCTACAGAACGAGACAGATTTGCCGGAAAGACACAGGAATCAACGCGGAAACCAGCATCAATCATATTGTATTCCCGGCAAATGGCAACCAAGACCTGACGAATCGCCCAGCCATTGAATGCCCGCCCAGCCATCCATCGCCCTAAGAAACACCAAACGCCATGGTCAAACTTCACCCATCGGCAGCGGCAAACGGCAAACGGCAACCTCGGCAGCCTAAACGTCCAGCCGACATCCATCAATCGCAATACCAGCATCATCGCTGCACAACCCCATGCAACTTACATGTGTGCTGGCAGTTCGTTATTGTACAGCATAACTACGGAGCACCATGCGGAGTATAGCAAAGCGAAGCAAAGCAGCCGCAAACGGGTTTGGCCTCGATCAGCCCAGCCCGTAGCCCGTAGCCCGTGGCCCGTCCACCTACGTCATCACCTCCCTCCCAACGCTGAACAACCAACCCCCCCATGTCGTTTCGTATAGCTGTCTGACCTTCCCAAAGAAGGAAACACCTACCATGACACCCCCGCACGCTCCGCGACAGCTGGTTGGTGAATCGCAGATGGCACACACCTTGCAGGGCACACAATGCGCCTGTGCAAGGGCCAAATACAGGCTTTTGGTTAACGTACTCCGTAGTTACTGCAACAACCTGTGAAGAGCGCCGGCCATGGATGATCCCCATTTAGCACGCGGCAGCATGGGGTGAATCATGTCGTGTTAATTGAGTTCATTGTTATTTAAGGCTGGTGCTGCTGCCGTTCCCCTTTGCCTCGCGAAGGGTCACCACGCGAGCACTTCACCCATCACTACCTCACAAAATTTCCCATCGTCAATTGCTCCGTACACGAAGAAAAAGAAACTGCTAAAAAAAAACCCAAAAAGCCAAGATGAAGACGTCCACCACCCTCTTTGCCCTGGCTCTCGCCATCGGAGCCATGGCCCAAGAAAAATCGCCCGTCATGACTGGCCCCCCTCTGCACTCGTTCCCTCCCATCGCAAGCTCGACTGATATCCCTAGCGGTACGCTGCCTACGACCCTCGGCACAGCCGTAACCGGCACATCCTCATCGGATGCGGGAGCTGCAACCACAAAATCCGGCACTGCTGGGTCCAGCTCGTCGACAGCCATGGCCGTGCCCACGGGGCAGGTGAACATCGGTGGTGTGCTGGGTATCGCGGCGGCTTTGTTGGCGCTGTAGGTCAATTGCACTGTCAGAGCAGCAAGTAGCAGATGTGTTGCATCCTCGGATCAATTGCGGACGGTTGGCATGGCTGGATAATAAGAGACAGACGATGGATGGCACACGATTGGGACTGCCGACGGGATTGGATCCGAGTATGAGCCTGTACGGTGGATGAACACAGTGGCAGCGTTAACTGAATAGTCGTAATTAATGTCAACATTGTTTACTGGCGTGTGTAACAGATACAATACAACCAACCAGTCAACCAATCAATCAATCAATCAACCCGTTCATAATGCTCCGTCGTCTACACGGGACTCTTGCACCCAAAGCTCACAGCTACACTCTTGCCGGAGAACGCGCCAATCAAACCCTCAATGCTCGAGTACACGCCCAGCCCCGTGGTCGTCAACCCGCCGAGCACGTAGAGCACATTGAACAAGTTAAACAACGGCCGCTTCATGAAGCCCCTCTTCCACCGCGCAAACCCCCTATCCACGTAGCTATACGTCCTGGCCCTGGGATCAAACCTCTCCTCGGGGGTCATGGCATCGCGATGGACCCAGAAGCCTAGGGCCATCAGCGCGGGAAACGTGTAGCTAAAGCTCAAGACGAAGAAGGCGCCGATCAGGCCGGAAATGTAGGAAAACTGCGGAATCGCCGCGGCCACGATGAACGCCAGCGCCCAGTAGAGCGGGATGAGGGCGGCCCATAGGACCTTGCCCCTGCTGGCCGTCAGGGGGGGCCAATGGAGCACCCGCTCCAGCACCTCGATGTATATGACCTTGAGGCCGATGTTGCCGTAGAGCCCTGCAGCGATGAGGCTGCTGACAATGTTGAGGACGTTGGTGGCGGTTTGGAAGGCGTACGACGAGAGGCCCTGCATGACGGGGTTGAAGGCGTACTGGCCCTGGTGGGCGTACACGAAGATCCCGAAGAACATGTACATGCTGTAGATGAAGAGCTGGCCGCAGAGCAGGCCCTTCCAGAAGTCCATGGGGTGTCGCATCTCGGCGAGGAAGGCCGTGAAGGTCATGCATCCGCCGTACGAGTAGACAGCTTGGTTGAGTCCGTTGAGAGAGGCGACGAAGCCGGAGCCACCGCTGGTGAAGCCATCAGGAGGTGTGCCTGCAAAGGTGCGGATCGGGCCGGGGCCAAAGCTGTCGCCGAACGAGGCTTGCGTTGCTCTGAAGTTGGGAGGGTGGTGAACAACGACGCCAACGCTGAGATGGGGAAGTCAGTCGGTCGGTCATGAATGGCTCATTTGGGCGACTTGACACCCATACTTGAAAATAAAAGGACAGCAAAAAAACAAAAAAAAAAAAACACTCGCCATCTGAAGGAAGCGGCCTTACCAAATAAAAATAATGGAAACATTCACCCAGACGGCAAAGTTGGCGATCCACCCGAATCGCTGCAACGTTCGGATCTGGCCTAGAATAAACCCGGCGGCCATGAAGATGACGAGACACGCCACGAAACATATGCCGTTGCCATTGGATCCATGGTCTCCCTGCGAGATCTGCGAGATCGACTGTCCGTTGCTAAGAATCAGCGAACAGACAGACAGAAGCAGCTGCAATCCAAGCATGATGTTGAGCAGGATTTGCGGGATCCGCCCAAACAGGCGGAAGTAGATATCGCCGTAGGTGTACACGGGGTAGCGGTCAGAGTCGAGACCCAGGAAACTCTTCCAAATAATCCAACCGGAACTAGTTACAAAATATGTGTGTCAGTAGCCCCCTTTCTCGTAAGACGTGTAGTGTGTATGCATGGTCCGTCGTCCGCCTCTATGAACGCTCTGAGAGGTCTCTCTCTCTCTCTCCAATGGGGAAGGCAATTCTTACTATCCCGCCATGGCACCAAACACGGTGTACAGCGCAACACCAGGCCCGTATCCCATCTGCGCAAAAGCCCACGGCGTTGAGAATGGACCCAGGACATCCGTCGTGATCAAATAAAAGATGGACCCCCATGATGCTGTGCGTATGGCCCGGCTTGCCGTCTTCCACTCTTTCTCGGACACCCCCGTGATAATCTCCTCTTGGCTCGAATACGTGTCCGCTACCGACGTTGTGGCATCATCCTGATGGCCTTTTGAGAAACGGCCTCTCACGGTATTCCGGAGAGTTCGAGGGCCGCGCTTCTCGCGCATGGCCGTATCCGCGAGGGCTTCATCGGCGCGCGTTCTCTCAGACCAGTAGACGAATTCTTCAAAGGTGATGGTTGAGTCGTTTCCGGAGGTAGGCTGGAGGATGTCTTGCATGTTCTTTTCAGCCATGGACAGGCGAGGGTCGCCTTCGGCGGCGACCATGCCCGGAGGTATGGACATCGTGCCAGTTGAGAACACTGTGTGGTTGCAGGTCTTGTGCTGCCCAGCAGTTCAAATGGGCTCGATCGGGTATATAACAAGGGTGGTCACACCAGATGGTATGCTGGATGGCAAGGCAAACTCAAACCAGCGACCGGGCGCGCACATTCAAGGAACCTCCGCATCCCTCCATCCAGGACCGGAATCAACGTAACTTTGCGTCCTGTCCACCTCGACCAAAGGTCCCTTCTGATGTCGTCATGATCCTGGATAGCCTAGCTCTATCTGTGACGGCAATAACATGTTTCTATCTGGGAAGGTCGGGACGACATCGGCGAGAAGCTCAGTATGACTGATGCTCACTTCACACCGGCCGGCACGTCGGCAAGTCTTTTAATTTTTTTTTTCCCGAAAAAACTGGCGCAAGTTGCAATCCACAATTCGGTTGAGGCGGACAGATGTCGTAGATTCCAGTTTTCTCGGGGCTTCGTTGTGGCGAACCAAAGACGATTGAATGGTTCTGGTGGAGAGACTTAATCCAGAAACAGAATCGTAAAAGAGATGGGGGAGCGTCGTCCACGGAGGGGAGCAGCGAAGGCCCACTGGACAAAACCTTCAACTTGGGGGGGGGGGGGAGTGAAGGATGGTTATGAGCATCCTAAAACCGGCAGCCCGTGACTGGGCAAGGACGAGACGTGCAGGCTAACGGTCTCTCTATATTTAACATAAATTGATACAGTCTCTTTTCGGAACAAGGCGGCCGGCTGTTCTAGTTTGGTCATTATACTAGTAGCAGTTATATGGCAGCAAGACCTTGGGCCGCCGTCAACCTCCATATCGAGGGATCCGCCCGGTCACAATTTGCAATCGGAGCGGATACTGACTCCATCCACGCAGCAGTTTTCCCGGGCTACCACGCAAGATTGCACGGGGCAGGTTAACCATGTCTGCGCTTCACTGTGTCCCACAGAGTAGGCACGTAGTAGAAATGTAACGTTGGAGTCCGTAGAACCCGCTGGTGATATGCCCTATAAGTATGCCCTATAAGTTTATCGTGCAAGAACGCTGTGTATGAATGTGTGTTGTGGTGAGACCGCCGGCTTAAAAAAATAAAATGCTGACGAGCGGGAATACCCTCTTGCCATGCATGTCTAGCTCATTCACTTAGGGCCCCGACGAATCACCAAACGAGGAAACCCAACGGCTTTGACGGCATTGCTGGGCCTAGCCATGACTAGCGATGGGTCCATCGGCACGCTTAATACTCCGCCTAGTGCTGTAGCCTGGCTTGGTGTTGTAATTACGGAGTAACTGCTCGGGCGTACTCAGTTTGTAGCTAGCCGGGATGGAGTTTGTGTGCATGTCCCGCGCGAGGAAATGGGCACTGGTGAAAGGTCGCCTCATTACGGAGGATGTTGGGCCGCAAAACTCCAGGAGCCCCTACTTTTGGCATTTTTCTTACTTTGCAGCATCGCGCTGTCTGATTAAAAGTTGAAAGTTGAAAGTTGTGTAAAATATAAAGCTGATGAATGTTGTCTGGCAGGGTATGGCGAGGTGCTATTTTGAGTTGTGACGAGTCTACGGATAAGGGACACACTCACACACACACACCCCACAAAAAAAAAACCAAAAAAAAAACCAAGAAGAACAGGGAAAAAAGAAAAGAAGAGACTAGCAAAAGGGTGAACAAAGTACATTAGTTCTGCACGGCTCTCGCATGTAGGTGAACTGCTTTCTTGCTGGAGCGAGTATTGAAGTTGTAAAGTCGGTTCAAAGTACGGAAGATCGCCTCCGGCTTGGTGTATTCAGTCTTGCATATGATTGAACTTGAGATTACAGTCTCCTAAACAAGAAAGAAAATACATCAACCAGCCAGCCGTTGTCTTTGTCGTCTGGTTCGACTATTGCCTGCCGTGAGTGCCCATCGGGCTTTTCGTTTCTTCGCGACCCAATCATTTCGCCCTGCCCTTTAGTCATAACTCTGGCGACGAATGATCATAGGCATGTCACTCTGATACATAAACCATGAGTTGAAATACTTCCACTCGTGATTGACGTCCGGTAAATTGATCTAGGTGCGGCGTCGAATCAGCAACCGGGCGCGTCATACAAGAAGTAAACACAAAAAGACTTACATCAAACAAGCTGTAGAGAGTAGCCATGAGCTTGTACATCTCCATCTTCGCGAGGGACTTGCCCATGCAAACACGACTGCCAGCGCCAAACATAAGATCAGTAGCTTCTTCCATGCCTCGGCGACGCTGAACAAAATCCAAAGTGCTCTCATGCGGAGCCTGTAGCCACCGCTCAGGATTAAAACTGTTCACGTCGTCCCCGAACAAGCCAACATCTCTAGTTATCACGGCAGGATTAATGCCAACCTTTGTTCCCTCTGGTATGACTCTCCCGTCGGGAAGCTGGAAGCCACCACGAGGGACTTCCCGTTCAAGCATCAAACCAATCGCGGGGTTTAATCGCACGGCTTCACGCACCACCGCATCAAGGTACGGGAGATGCTTGATCTTGTCCCATTGGGCAGGAATGCGCAACTGCGCCTCCCTGAGCTCGGCTTGCAGCTTGCTTTGTGCTGCTGGACACTTGGCAAGATAGTATACGACAGGCCGCAATGATCCGGCAGTGGAGTCTCCACCTGCTAGGATGTTCAGCATAAGCCAATTGATCACTTGGTTGTCGTCGACGAAATCGTAGACATCCTTGAGGCTGCTGTATCTTCCAATATAGCTTTCGACGTTTTTGTGTTCAAGTGTCCCATCTGCGAGATCTCTCTGGTAATCGGCCACGAGGTTGACCGTGTATAAGAAACCGTTGACCAGCGGCTTCGGCCCAAAGCGCACGATCGGGTTCTTGTCAAGCCAATTATCAAGCCATGGGACTTGCGATACCTATTTGACAAATACATTGTTAGACTTTGGCACCGATAAAACGATAACACGATAAAAACGATAAGAATGATGAATGTGAATCCTACCGGTGCAAAGTAATGCAAGCCAGCAGCCGATTCCTGAATCATGCCCTGGACGTCCTTTCCTTGCTCAATAAAGCCATAATGTCTTCCGAAGCTGATATTTGCAGCAAAATCCCAAGCGACTAGCAACCCGAGTCAGCCGCACTGTTGTCACATTACATCGCACGTCACAGGGTCGTCCATACAGTATGCCAGCCAATCATCCATCATGCAGATGGAGTCAGCATGCTCGGAACCATCCGCGAACGTACTCCCCAGCTTGTTTACAAAAGCAAGGATCGTTTCGTCCATCAAGGGCTCCAGCTCTAAAACTTTTTTCTCGCTCCAGAATCCTCCAATTGGCTTGCTGTATTTTGCGTGAAAGGCCTCGTCCTGCGTGTTGAAGATATTGGGGACTCTCTGGCCGTTGACAAGCACATCGTTGACGCGATACATATTGCTCTAGTCATGGAAACAGCAAAAGTCAGAATATGTTCTATAAGGGAACATTATAGCCTCTCTGGACTTCTTGCCAGATGGCGCAAGTTCGCACCTTTCTCCATGCATTTTTACTTGTGCTCGCGTACACCACCTTGATCAGACCTGGGTCGCTCAAGCTGATGGCATTCGGCCCAATTCTAACAGCGTTGCCCCATTTCCTATGCCACCCGCGAGTGGTTGAGTCGACATTACCCAATGTAGTGAGAAACGCTCTCCAGAAATCTGTAAATTTTGCCAGAAAGGGACCCGGAAATGCTCTGAGTGGTGAGAAAAAGAGCTCCCAGACCACCCCGGCGCCGACAAGCACAATGACAGCCGAGAGGACCTGAGCCCCGCTTATCACTCCAAGGATAGCCATGTTGCCAAAAGCGAATAACCGGTCGCTTATCTGCGTCCGATGCTGTCTGTGACTGTTAATTGAAGGACCGGATGAGATTGCTTGCTTCCGCGGCTCTGGCGATGGGGCAGGAAATGTAGGAGAAGAAAGATAGCTAAGCCCCTTGATGTCCACCCCGAAAGTGAAAATAAGGGATTCCAGTCATTCTGAGCCGAGCTCATTTACATCGGTTGGATGCTCCATCTGACATGTCTACAGGAAATGCGGAGTACATAGTATCCGGTGAATCGTGGCTTGAGTAATTGCTTTTCTGTCAGAGGACTTTTTGGTAGACAGGAGCAAAAGGAGCAACGTTTGTGGAGAGTGATCCATGTCCATCCCTGCCCTTGTCCCCGTTTACCAAGAAATGTGTGGGCTTTTGACTGATCTTGGTGCAATATGAAGGCAGCCATCCGTCAGTATGTGTAGCTGTCACTTGGCGCTTGACTTTCCTAGGCGTAGTACACCAATCTTGTAACGCCATGATGAGTTACTTTGCGACGCAGTCATGTGATGGAGCAGCCATCGGACCGGGCCAGAGCGCTGTTAGTTACGAGGCTTGCAATATGAGATCCATAGTCAATGAACAAGGTCGGCGGCAGACCAACTGTGTAGGCGCAGACATGACACCTCTGTCTGGTGAAAACAACCAGCGTCAAGTTACATACATGCAGTGCCAAAACAGCGACAAGTACGCAACGTTTATCTAGAGCTATTCTGAACAATACTTTGTTTACTCCACAGAGAACATTGTTAGGCTAGTCTGTGTGAAGGCTGGGATATGAATTGTCACAAACTGGTCCGTCTGCTGCATGACAACTCTACCAACGAGCCTGCCAACAACAAGCCTGCCAACAAGCCTGCCAATGATCCTACCAACAAGCCTGCCAACAAGCCTGCCAGCCGTGTTGGTGTTCCAGCAGAATCCAGCTAACTCTCAGAAAATGCCGCCATCATGTTCGCGGAGGCGGGACAGCGTCCCGTACCAGGCTCCAGCCGGGAGCTAAGAGCCAGCCGCGGCGGGTATCCTTGATCACAGAACAAGCGAGGGAAAATTACTTCGCCAATTGGTTACCATTCCTCCACATTCTACGGTTCAATTTATCGCCGGAGAGAAAACCGAGGGTCGGGATACGGCCGAGAAACAGAATATGATGCAAAAAGAAATGGAGTTGACAAGGTGCGAGGTGTCGTTAGCTGCACAAAATGGTATGGCTGAAGCCAGACCGACATGTATTCATGCAAGTTGATAAATGCCCCCCACCTACGGAGTGCACACAGCAGCGTCACCACTACCTCTCGGCTGCACCAACCCCCTCAACCCCTCTGCACCTTCCCTCTCTTGCCTCATTTGCCCACTTTGCCCACTTTGCCCATACTAATGCGAGAGATGGGGGGCTCATAAAAAGAAAAAGAACGAGGCATGATGTATTTTAGACTATAGTACGGATTCTCGTCCGGTGTGATAAGTACGGACTGACCTCATCTCCGTGAATGTCACTATTGTTCCAATCAACTGAATTCTTTGCTAAGTACATATTTAATTTGTCGCCAGTGATTCCCGTTGATGCGACTTTACAGTGGTCGCGAAGTCCTGGCTGTGTACTAGCCAGCAAAACGGTTTGTACGAGTTACTCCGCCCATGTGTCAAGGAATGACCAAAGTCTCCTAACTAGACCCATTTGCATCGTTGATGTACTAAGTATCGTCCTTCGTACTTTGTAGGGATCTTTAGCCATCGGGATGCAATCAATCTGTCTTTTCTTTTTTGAACGGGCAGCTTCCGCGAGATTTACTCACCCCTGTTTACAGGCAAGTCATCCCAACGCCAAGCCCCAGATGTTGGTTGCATCGTCTCCTCAAATCGCGCAAAACTCCTTTCATGGACATGTGCGTGGCCGTTGAGCTGGAAGAATTGATAAAGTTAAAGGTACTTGGTTTGTCGCCTATTTTCCATAAAGATAAAAGTCCATAGAACCCTATTATTTAGGAATCACGGCACCGCATTTGCTGGGTTGTGACAAGCCAAAAGTGGGAAACGTGGGCCCGGCATACTACGTGGGAGAGGAGACGCTCCCATCCTTGTCAATGAGCCGGGGCAATGTCACTTACCAGTGCCATGTCTTGTTCGTGATAAAACGGAGTGCGGAGTACCGGAATGGTAGATGCGATAAATGACATGTCTTCTGTACCTTGGCGTCTCATCCAGAGAATACACCTCAATTCTGGGTCTGAAAGTGGACATTAAAAACACCGTGGCCAGTCAGCTGTTATATCCTGTAAATGAGCGCGTCGGCGAGCTGCTGTCAAATGCAGGTTCCCGCGCTGAAACATGGTTTTTCTGAGATCACCATGCCTTGTGCTTAATCGTGGAACTGGTCTTGTTTCCTGCCGTTATTACCGGGGGTAAGGGGCAGACAAAATGTGAGCAGTCAAAGTGACGGGATCTTGGCAATTTGAACCTTCCACCCAAAAGCCCGACCCAGTTCCGAACTGATGCTCCCAACTCCTTACGGACGACTTTAACATGCCCTCGCAGCATTATTCCCTGTGTGATTTCCAGAACACTACTTCTTGCGGTGGACCGCAAGATTTGTTTATATGCTCGGATGGCGCTTGAAAACTCATTGATGGCACGATCGGCAACACGACGATAAAGCTGCAGCCAACGATGACTGTCACAGAAACCCGAAGAGCGGAGGCCGGTCCTCCCACACCAGAATATCTGGCCGAGAGTCAATCAGAATCGCTCAAACGTATCATATGGGTCGCAAGCGTGTTACCGCTCATACTTGTCATTCTCCGGTGCTATACGCGCATATGGCTGAGGAGAGTATTTGGTTTCGATGACTATTTCATGGTCGCCGCTGTGGTATGTCAGCTTTCCATGGCCAAAACAACAAGTCCGGAGAAACTCCATGGTGCTAACATTGTCCTGTTTCCTTCAGCTGCTGCTGGTTGCATATGCTGCGGTTCTAACCGTAGCAGCTGACAAAGGACTCGGCCGTCACATCGAGCTTGTAATGAAGAACCCGCAAAATGTTATGGATGTTGCGCTGCTCAGTTTTATATCGCAGCCACTGGTTATCATGTCGTGTGCGTTTGGCAAGACGTCCTTCGCACTGACACTCATTCGCGTAGCAGCACAGCAGTGGGTCATTGTGCTGCTCTGGTTCATCATCATTTCCATGAACGTCTTTCACGTTCTGATTTCCGTCTTTGTTTTTACTCGCTGCCAGGATCCACGACACTTGTGGAATCCGGAAATACCATCGGTTTGCTGGCCTGCGACCGTTTTCGATAACATATCGTTATTTGTCGGCTGTACGTATAATTCAGCTGCGTATTACCGTCAATGTCCTAACTTACTCCTCGGGCAGCGTACTCTGCAGCAACAGATTTCATACTGGCCTTGATACCATGGGCAATTCTTTGGAAACTTCAAATGAAGAGGCGAGAGAAGTTCGGCGTTGCCGTGGCCATGAGTCTTGGTATATTGTGCGTGCTTGCTGTTTCTTTTAACCCAATGTCAGGGTCTAATATAAAGTTTTCATAGTGCCTGCGCTATTGCTATCGTCAAAATCCGGCATCTTGTTGCAAACTCTGATAACCAGGACATAACCTACTCTCTTGCCTCTCTTTTATGGTATGTTTCTCTCCGCTCGCACGCTATCTATATGAACACACTGTTTACCTGGCATAGGTGGGCTGGAGTCGAGAACGGCGTAATTCTTCTCGGCGCTTGCGTCCCGACACTACGGCCACTCCTGAAAAAGGTATTTCCCGGCTCATCGGCTCGGAAAGAGCCGTCCGACAACAGTCATCAACTCATCACTTTTTCAAATTTCAACGTATTCAGCCCCAAGGCAAAGCGAGGCCACTGGAGTACAACGGTTGAGACGGAGATTCCACATGATCAATCCTCCGACTACAGTGAGCTAAGTATTCTAAAGAGAGCCCCGGAACCCGACGAAAATATAGAAATTCGACGCAAGCCAAGCAGGCGAACTGCTCAAGATCATTCCGATATCTCAGAGCATCATATCAAAAAGACGATGGAAATCGACGTGATCTACGATCATCCCTGATTGTGATTAGATGCACCGCTAGTATCCATTGCTGCAAGATTCTTTCCATCCAGCCCTCAGCCAAGGCATTGACAGAATATAACGGTTGGGCGTATTGCCGTCGAACATTGTGTAGCAGCCTGAGTGTTTGGCCTACGTCTTAACCATATGACGGCGTTTTATGTACTTTTTGAAACTACCATATCATAGATCGAATCTGTATTTACATCTCATAGGGCATGTGTGTGGATTATGATCTACTACTCAATTTGCCTCTGGCTGTGGCAGATCGGTGTGTTTCCCTGATTTTTAGCGTCTTTGCCGAGATCGATTGAAATTTCGTGTAATTATCTTGGCTCGCTACTACCAGTTCTGCAAAAGTTTCTTAATGTGGCATGAGTGTCTAGGCAGCACTATTCTCCAACCACCAACCGCCGACTCTAGCGTGGCTGTTGACAGGGGTCCTAGCTTGCCTCGGCTTTGCTGACGACGCAATGCCCCGAACGAAAAGGTGTTAACAAGGCCAACGTGGCTTCAATCTTGGTCGGTTGTTCGGTCATTTGATATGGGTTGAGAATCTGTATATAATACCTCAAGGTTGGTTTACCTAGGTCGCGAGCAGCATCAACCGCTTCATCACCCACCGCAGCATAATTACCCCGCTCTCACAAACAGCCCAACATGGCATCGTATAAGCTCATAAAAAATTGTACGGTAGACGATGCACCTGGCCTCGCCATTAACAATATGACGGCCTTCTACGGCGAGCCGTGGTGGCAAATGCAATGGGAAAAACCACTTGAGGAAATTATCAAGAGTTCTACCGTCAGATACCCTCATAATCTCCTTAAAAACAGACAGGCAGCTCGACACCAGAAAGTCGTGGATACTTCGACGGGCCAGCTAGTTGGCTATGCTCGATGGGTTTTGCCCGAGTCGCATGCGCATTGTTGGCTCGAGGCGCAAGTCCCGGATGTGAATGACGACGACAAGCGGCGCTTCAAGTCTGCCTTTGAGTTGACGCCATGGGATACGCGACCTGAAACGGACAACTCAGATTATCCCATCGGTGCGCAGTTCCGGAAACATGCACCCAAGGGACCATATATCAGTAAATTTTTGATCTGTCCCTAATCATTCTCGAAAATGTTTTGGGTTGTTGTTAACCGCGGGGTATCTAAGAACTTGATTACCTTGGAGTGCATCCGGACCACCATCATCGCGGGATCGGCACAACGCTTGTCCAGGCTGGCATCAGCATCGCAAATCAATTAAAGACTGACCTGTATCTCATAGCCATGGGGCAAAATGCATATAAAATGTACAAGAAGTGTGGGTTTGAGGAGCTCGACAGTCTAAGTCAGGATCTGAGACAGTGGGATCGGGAGGGGACGTACGATACTTGGATCATGATAAAGCATTGCGTTGCTCACGATGAGAACTAGCTCTTGTTCTCGCTAAAAATGGAACGCACCAGTGTTTCCCTCGTTCTCTCCATATTAATTATCAATGAGAACAACTGTTTAGAATACATGACCACAGGAACCAGGGCAAGTGGTGGGTGTCATTAGTATACAGTGTGTGTCTTACCAACGTTCAAAGTTATTTACACTGTCTCGTCCATTGGTCACTCCACCGAGCACTCCAAAATTAAACGAACAGCCTCATTGACTGATCACGATCACTCATCTTTCGCAATCCGCCTCTTCCCTACTTCCTTTCGTTGGAGCGTCACATCTTTGCACAAATATTCTTACATGTTGCGAGCTCATCTTTGAATTTCCTCTCTCCCCCACTGTCGCTGTATCACGACAATCATCTGAGCCTCGTCATTGATCTGGACCGTTGATCATCATGGCTACATCAACGGACCGGATTTTATCGACGGCATTGGGCGAGGCCATCAAATCTATCGGTTCTACGTCCTATCTCGCCCAAATCAAGACTCCTCAAGAGGATAGTCTTCTTAAGGAGCAATTTTTGCATCTACAACAAGAGTTAGCATCAATCTACCGAATATTCCTCAGCCTGCAATCGTTGGCTCAGCGATATGAAAATCAGGGACAAGCTGTCCCTAACGCAGCGCCCTACGTAGTCTTGCAACGCTGTCCGTACATATTTGGATCCGTACAAAATGCCATCAAAAAATCCAATGCAGAAGCATTGCTTGAAGGCTCATCGTTGCTCAAGCCAGTTCTGCTGATTGCATATTTGGCATGTGACTGGACAGACAGTCTAGCTGGCGTTCACAATGGACTTGTCCCGTCGGTCGGTTCTTATGATGAAGCCCAGGCCATTAACCTGAGCGTTGACTTCCAACATACGAGCTTGGAAAAGTTGTACAATCTGAATTCTGGTGATGATGTCTTCCCAGCCTACGACACATTCCAAACTGCTCTCCATCTTGAACCAGACAGGGCTACCTTTCTTGAGTGGATGGAAGTGCTGAACTGTTCGAAGCAAGATCGTGCCCCGGTGGACTTCAACAAAGAACGCTGTCTTGTAGATGTTCGCTATCGCCGTAACCCGATCTACGCGGTAGCTTCGATGAGGTGGCCTGAATACGCAAAGAGCAACTGGCTTGATATCAAGGAACCAGCTCAAAGACTTTTCAGCCATCCAGCCTCCAATAACTTCATTCAGTGGGCGCTCGAATATGCTAGAATGCGATTTCCAGATCACTTCGAATTCGGCCATAATGATGATGCAGTTTCGCGCCTTTTAGCTCTCACAGATGAGCTTGAATGTAGAACATTAACCCCCTTACATTTTTCAGCCATGTTTGGACTTTCTGACCTCTGTCGGTTTGTCTTGCTCAAGGGGGCAGATGTCAACATCGCGGGCCGTTTCGGCTCTCCTCTGTACTGCGCTCTTGTTGGGCGACAGGTTTTGGTTCAGAAGGCTGAGGCACCGTCGTGGGAAGCGCTACGCACGGCCATGAACCCTGCTGATTCAGTCATTGTCAGAGATTTAGTAGAGCGTGGAGCCAGCTGCAAACTCAGGTTTAACCTAACAGATGATATTTCCGGGGTAACGTTTCCAAGTCTCGCATTTGCAGCATCTATTAAAGTTGGAGATTTTGACATATTCGACATCATCATCAGGGCAGCTGGCCGCCTGGGGCCTGACTTCGAATCAATGATACGAGGTTACTGCTTCCGAAGTTTCAATCAAGAGTTACAAAAGCTCATATCTAAGCTGGTTACCAGGGCTCTGGATTACCACTTGGCTCTGAGGGAGGGCGAATTTCCTTGGGATAAAAAAGATAATATCGGAAGTGTCCTTACGAGATTGTTGTTTTGGAACAAATTGACGTTGGACCAAAGCATGGGAACGGAACTTCCGTTGATCCAAAACGACTCATTCGACCGGGCTGTTCGTGAGTGTATCATCAATGGCCATTTCATCTACTTTAAGCGATTCATGATTGATCCTCGATTTAACCCAAACCTCGCCGCCGACAAATATGGGACGTATGAAGATGGTACCATTGTTCACTTGGCTGTAGGTGCCCGACAGTACCGGATGCTTACGTGCTTTGACCCAGTTCAGACCGACTTCACCGCTGTGGACTGCCTAGGAAGAACCCCCTTGATGGTGGCTGAGGATCCTGCCGCACTACACGTACTCGTCTGCGAATTCAAAGTGTCGACCACAACCGTGGACCATGACGGGCGAAACATATGGCACTATGCAGCTGCCACAAATGACTGTATGATAATGGATTGGCTTTGTAAATATGATCCGTCAGCCCGAGAAAACATCAACGTCGTCACCAAAATCGGCCGCTCGCCTCTGATCGAGGCGCTCTTATACGTCGACACCTTTTGTCGTGAACATCAGACTCCCCCAAAACCGCGCGTCGCCTACATGCTTCTACAAGTACCTTTCATCGACTGTAGTGCCGGGTCTGCGGACTTACCAATTTCTCAACTGGCAATGCGATGGGGTGACCCTGACTTGGTCAACATGCTTGCCAATGCGGGTGTGGATTTCGGAACTTCTGATAACGATGACCGATGTGCCCTATCCCATCTCGGCCCTTTGTAGAACCACGGCTGGCTCGGTATTTATTGAACCTGTTGGAGCTTTCTGACCATGACCGTGACTGTGACCGTGACCATACCTAAGCCAAGCCAATACCAACGGCAGCTTTACGAAGCGGGGAAATCACGAGGAAAAATAAAATAGGATTAGAGCAGAACAATCAGATATAATAAGGGAATAAAAGGAGAAACGAAGATAAGACGATTTAGCAACAGCAACAACAACAACAACAACAACAACGGCAGCGGCGGCAGCAGCAACAATGGCATGGACGTTAAAAGATGTCCAAAATATCCTTACCATCATATCGGGATTAATCGTGGCTGTGGATTGAGGGGCGTATCAGTGGTTCTCCTAGGAGACGGACCAGGAGCCTGACAAAACATAGGGTACGTGTGATACTTGTATAATGCATCACATTTATCATTATTCTGTCCATTCTAATTTTAGAAAGATGAGGCAGAAGCGAAGCGCGGTATGTAAAGTATCTGTGTCAACGACAATAACCACCAAAGTCAGTCATTATCTCGCAAATAAACAGTTGCCTGATTGTGGCAATTTTTTAAATTCTAAAAGCGGAAGCGGAACTAGATCAGAACTAACGAAGAAGGTAATGGATGTGGACGTGATATTGACGTTAATGATAGTGATGACAATAATGATGGTACTGAAGGTGGACAAAGTGACAGTCTTGAAAAAAATGAGAGTGATTTAGAAGATAATATTAGCTATAAATAAACTATCAATCAAATGAGAGTCTTTTCCGTCAGAGAGTGACAACCAGAGACGCGTGTTCCAGCCCTAAATGCCAAACTATGCCTATGTCTTGGATTTTAACGATATTCTAAGTTTCCTGTTGGAAAGAATCCTATCATGGGTATTTAACAACCGTTGCAAAGCATCCTATCACATGAGCGTGTTTCGTTGACGGCCGCTATATAATTTTAAGGACACAAACCGTGGCTTGCTACTCCGTACACTTTAGCGTTTGCGATCGGCAAAAGTGGGTCGATCTTATAAACTTGTAATGTCAGTGATTTAGATAGCGTACGCAATGACCATCATTCGTAGGAACTCGAGACGTTTTTTGACACAATCTAGATCGACAGGGTCCGGAAGCTATGAAGCCGCGAGACGATAGGAACCATTACGCATTCCAAGGTTTTACAAATGACCTGTGTACAACGCCAATCTGGAAACTTGCCGATGGTCTCAGCTTGCACCGGAACTGACGCGATAGGTGCGGTACTGTTGCGGGAGCGGGCCACAGGCCACTCAGATGACAGTGGTGTGCCTGCCCTCAGGCATAAACAATCCCAGCAAGACGAGACTGTTTGCCATCGCCGTATCCCAAGACGTTTGTTTCATGGTCGGTTTGCGAATCGTGAGCGATAGGCAGAGCGATTTGGTCATGAGGAGAACTGCTTCTCTAAAAATACACACCGACCTCGAGTGGGGTTGACGTGGCGGTCAATGCATCCATCATGATGCCACCACCCCCTCATGACGCACTCCAAAATGCGGGCAAATCGGATGAGATTATGGCCCCTCGTCCCGACAAATAATTGAAAGACATGTGTCGGCTGCGATGAGGAAACGGCCGAGTGACAGAATGGAGCCGAATGGCGGTGGACAAAACGGACGAAATGGATCCAGCGAGCTGGGAAGTCGGCTCTTGAAACCAGCTGCATCCTCGATCCGGTCATTCAAGGAACAGCTGCGGAGGAGTATTTACCACGGGCCAGAGCAATTCTCCAGGACTGGCAATCCATTGACAGCCACCTTGGACGCTGCGTGCTCTCTCTGCCCTGGCGGCATAGCCAAGAGCCGCCACACTTCCTTCCACATCTCGCAATCCCACCAACCAAAGCAAAAAACAAAAGTAAAATTTTGCATCATGCATTCCTCTTTCCTGCAGCTGTCGGTGAAATGTATCATGTATCCTGTGACGCATCATTCATTATGCAGCTCTTCCTTCCGCCCTTCGGCAGGTTCGCTTGATCTGGACGCCTGTTGGCCTGGGTGACTTCGGTACACGCCCTTCCGAGAATAAGACGGCAACGTGCAGAGACACAAACCAGGTCAGGCCCCTACAAGGTCTGACCGATATCTTGTCCCTCCCATCCCTGGATGACTGCCTACACCTCTATCCGCCAATGTCAGTGCTTCAATGGACTGTGCCATATCCAGTTTGCACCAGGTCAGTAAACGTTACTACAGATGATCTGCCCTGAGCGCAACCACGAAGACAAGCACGAAAGAAACAACAATTCATCCATCTTTGATTCGTAGTCGACAAGTTCGGCCGAAGGATCAAAACACTCTACACATCGCCATGATACTGTCGTCAAGTGTCGGCCACTTGGAACGGCGCCACATAGAGAGCGCATAACGACTAACTCATGCCCTTTTCTCCCGCGACACGACATCAATGTCAATCACGGACGATGTGCTTCGTAGCACGGCTGAAGATACAGCCCACAGGAGTTTGCAGCCCGAACAGCTAGCCGTGCTGTACGTCTCGTCCGTCGTTGTTGGAGCCTTGAGTCTGGTATCGACAATTGTTGCAGTGACATCATTTTTGCGGATGCGGCGAAGTTTCCGTCACGAGTAAGTACTGAATAATGCTCGGATCGCCATGAATATCCCTGAATGCAAATGCAAACTAAACGGGCCCGCAGCCTTATCCTTTTACTGATACTGAGCGACATGCTTAAGACGCTGTGGCTTGTTATCCTACCGGCGATCGAACTTGTACACGGCGCCATCCTCTCCACCTCGACCTTTTGTCAAATCAGTGGCTATTTCTTATCCGCAGGGATCGAAGCATGCGACCTGGCAGTTTTACTAATGGCTGTACATACCGGATTGTACATATTCAGAGGGCGAAGCGGGTTGTACCCGTATCGACACTATGCGTACATCACCGTTGCGGGCGTGTCATTGACTCTGGCATCGTTGGCATTTCTCAATAGGCCTGCCTTTGTGAATTCTGGTCCATATTGCTACTTGCCTACCCAACCGGATTGGACCAACAAAGCACTCAGCTGGATCCCAAGATATGTCGTTGTTGCGACTATCCTTTTGACATATACATGTATCTACATTTACGTCAGATGCGCTATGACTAATGTCGACGATCCTGGTAAGTTCAGGAACGCGAATGGGCCATACAGAATCGACGGACATCAGGTACAAGAACAAGGTCCCGCGGGTCCCGCGATACAATCTCCACCCATAGCATACCACGGCCTAATTCCACCTACACCGCCATGTGAAGGAATTCTAACAGACTATGGGTTGGATGGGACGGCGGCTGGGTCTCCTAACGCACCTCTAACGCAGAGTCAGTGTGTTCAAGTCCTGCCTCAGGCGGGGAGAGAAAACGGAAGACAGAAGCCGGGTCCGAAATCACCACTTGAGTCTGATGCTTGTTGTGCCGGTGGAGCCTCACTGTTGCCAATTCATGAATACAGACCCTTCTCCGAGTTTGAACGTTCCATATACTGTTTGACTTCAGACGAGCAATGCGCATCAACAAGCCGGTTGAGAGTGTCTACGCCACACAAAATATTCTGTCAGCGTTTGGCTTGCACTACAAAATCTATATCACAGAGGGAATCCGCACCCGAATCAAATAGTCAAGTGCCTGAAAGCTGTCATGAATTGGTATCGTTGCCGGGATTGGCCCTATCACCAACCACAATGAACACAACTGGAAGGCTGAAGATGCGAGACAAGATGCGACGTCAGGTGGGACGGCTCTTTGTGTATCCTCTTGTATATATGACGGGGTGGCTAATACCATTTGTTTCGCATGTGCTGGGAGGTGACAATACGGAACGTCCATTTTGGCTCATCTTGGCTGGCCTGATCAGTTTGTGCATCCAAGGAATGGCTGACTCCTTGGTGTTTTTGTTGATGGAGAAGCCTTGGCGCTCCTGGATAACAGATGAGTCGCTTTTCTGCTTGATTAGGTGGAATCAGCAGTCGGCAACGAAGGGCAACAACACGAGGGTCGGCCGAACCGGAGAAGAAATGCCGATTGATGGCATAATTGCGCGAAAGAGGAGGAAACAAGAGGAAGCGGAACGGCGACAGGGTCCGGGGCAGCCTGCATCTGCACCGAACAGTAGGGAGTGGTGGGACACGACACTTGCGAGTATAGACGAGCCCAGTGGTGAAGAAGATGTTGAAGCCACGCACCCAGGAGCTAACAATCAGTCACGGTTCTGGCCTTAGATATCATACATAACGGGATATATACATGTCGGCCAAGCGGCGTTTTCGAAGTGGCGTTTCATTGCATTTAGCTTAGCGTTATACCCAACAGATGGATGAATTTAGACATAATGTGCCTTTTGCGTGGCATGTATGTACATCGTTTGGGAAAAAAGGGTGGTGTGCCTGACACTAAAAAATCCCTTACATATGCCCCGTATATCTGGCTGTAGAAAATGCGATAGTCTGTCTTTGATTGTGGAACGGCGGCCTTCAACCTTTGCTATATTCTAACCTGGCAGTAAAAGGAGCCCGATTACAACGTCTTTGAGGACGAAATATTGCTCAAGTGTGTAGTGCGAGCTCCATATACCGCCTGAATGAAATTAGCGGGGATGCCTGACATGTCATGTCTAACTTTATGTGTTCCCGCATATTATGAGACTCGTTGTCTGTATCGTTTCTTGAGCGGAATTTGGCGTACTGAGTGGCCTTTTTTGTTGGCAGGCGCAAGCTGATCCTTCGTGAGAGTTCTGTCCGGATCCTCTCAGCGCTCTTATTATCTCGCGGATGTATGTGACGGTTCAACCCTCGCGCATAAACTTCAAGAACGCCTTGCCTACAGCCACACCATCATGAGGTACAGATGCCCTATCCTTGCCCTCCTTGTAGACCTGGTCAGTGAAAGTGCCTCCGGCGTGTCTTTTGGATAGAATCTCGGAGATGATTTCGTTGGTGAATTCGGGGTGACCTTGGACGGTGATGTATTTGCCGGGGCTGTACATGCCCTGGACGGCGCAGAATGCGTTGGAGCCGAGCGGAATGGCGTCGGCTGGGAAGTTCTGCACGATGTCGCGGTGCATCTGGTGGATGCGCTGCCAGAATGTTAGTCGGTGGCGGTGTGAACGGGACATGCGAATGGCTGGTGCACTGTACCATCTTGTCCAGGCCGAATATCTCCTTTCCCTTGTCTGTCAAATCTACCTCGGTGACAGCAACCTCCCACCCGCTCTCGCTCTTGCCGACGCTCGCGCCGGCGGCCCTCCCTATGATCTGGTGTCCGAAGCAGATCCCCACTACTTTGATGCGGTTACTCTCGAGGGCTTGTTTGGTATAGTCGACGAGCTTGAGGATCCATGGGTCGTTGTCGAAGGCTGTGTGTCGCGAGCCGGTGAGGAGCAAGGCGTCGACGTCGTCTAGCGAGGGGTAGGAATGCAAGTCGTTGACGACGTCGTGCCCGGATATGGAGACCAGGTCGGCGAGGTCTTGGGGCGGGGAGGAGGTTTGGGCGGCGGCAGAGAGGAGAGCTTTGAAGACGCCGGTGAAATTGCCCAGTCTGGCGACTGTTTTGCGCTGCGGGATGTCGCATTCGAGGATGGCAAGGCGGAGTGGTTTGGAGGACGAGGATAACGAGCCCATCTTGTTGGTGGTTGTCGCTGTTGTTCTCGGGGGCGAGTATCGGTAGTACAGGAGGATGAGGAGAGCTGATATGAGGACGAGCGAAAGGAGCTTGCGACGGGGGGACAGCATGAAACTAGTGTTGTGGAGGAGAGGTATAGAAGAGGAACGGGGGAGCAACAATTTGACGATGGCGTCAGAGGAGGGGAGTAGGATAATAATTCGGCGGTGTAGCGTACTGGATGCTCAATTGGAGTCGATCTACGGAGTGCGGAGGACGGAATATGGAGCACTCCATGCTTTCCATTTTATTTAAGGCCGACATCGCGCGTGGCTTCTAAGCTGACTCTACTCCGTAGAGTAGAGTAACTACATATTAGCGCCGTGTGGGTGCTGTCTTCGGCACGGCACTATACGCGACAGACCACTTCAACTCTGCTGACTGACCGACTTGGCTGCATTATCTTGCCTGCAGCTCGCGGCTGCTAGGCTCTTAAGTAAAGTAACTACGGAGTACTTAAAGTTGCGAACGGGGATGTTAAAGTGGTTCTAGCAGGGTTTTGGGTTTTGACGTCGTCCACCATAAATGGCATCTTACATCAACGCCTGCAACCCAATCCGTGTCGTCATATACACGGCCGTTCTCAGCGCAGAACCGCGCAAACCAAACCAAACCAAACCAAACCCATACCCCTCATCCATTGAAGCTCCATCTAGACAGCAAACACAACCCATCATGTCCATTAGAACCACATTGCTGGCCTTCCTCACGACCGCCCGCAATGCCCTGAAGGCACCTGCTGCTCAGCGCCCCAAGCCATTAACACTCGTGGTTGGAAACGAATCCGCCGGTAAGCCTCGACTCCCCAGCTCTGACATAACAAGAGCCAGCTGTTCACGATAGAATAGACCTCGACTCGCTCTGCTCCGCCATCGTCTACGCCTTCATCCGCACCCACACGGCCCCCCACACGCTGCACATCCCGCTATCAAATCTCCCCCGGGAAGATCTCGCCCTCCGCACAGAGATGACCGCCGTCTTACGTCACGCGGGCCTCGTCCCAGAAAACCTCCTCACCCTGTCTGACCTGCCGGATGGGCTGGAGCCCCACGACACCCGCTGGCTGCTCGTTGACCACAACTCCCTCACTGGTCCGCTCAGGAGGTTCGCTGGCCAGGTGACAGGCTGTGTGGACCACCATGTCGACGAGGGCGTCATACCGAGAGACGCCCAGCCGAGGGTCATAGAACCCTGCGGCAGCTGCATGAGCTTGCTGGTCCACGAGTGCAAGCAGGCCTGGACAGACCTCTCCAGGCAGCAGACGGACGATGCGGAGAACGACGGCTTGATCAAGCTCGCCCTGGCGCCTATTCTTCTCGACACCACCAATCTAACAGCCAAGTCTAAGGTCCGTCCGAAAGACACCCAGGCCGTCTCCTTTTTAGAGCAGCAGATGCGTGACAAGGCCTTCAACGCCACGAAGTACTACGACGAAATCAACGCGGTCAAGGAGGACATATCTGGGCTCTCCTTCCGCGACATCTTCCGCAAGGACTACAAGCAGTGGGAGGAGCAGGGCCTCACTCTTGGCGTGTGCTGCGTGGTCCAAGGCTTCGAGTATCTGCTGGAAAAGGCACAGACAGACCAGCAGGATTTCCTGCAGGAGCTAGCCTCGTGGTCTGACGAGAGGAAGCTGGACGTGTCTGCCGTGATGACTACGTCTCACCCGGGGGGCAAATTTCACAGACAGCTGCTGGTTTGGGGCAGGAATGACAAGGGTACAGACGCTGTGGGGAGGTTCAAGGACCTAGCGACGGAGAGGCTGCGGCTGGAACAATGGAAGAACGGAGAGCTGGACGGAGATGGGAATGCTAGGTTCGCATGGGGCCAGTATGAGCTGGCGGCGAGTAGGAAGCAGGTTGCTCCACTGTTGAGAGAGGCGCTCAAGCTGAGTAAGGAGCAGAAAATTTAGCTGATTCGGGAGGCCGCTTTATTTGTTGTTTGCGCATGATGTTGAACAGCTACGTGTACATATATGACTCGAACAAAAATACCTGAAATGAAATGGTAGTCTCGAAATCCTGCCGGGGAAGAGGCAAGACATGACATACACTTGACACATTGGCTGGACAAGGTTGTTCTATAGAGTTCTTGTTTTAGACAAAGAAATTGAAGTTGTGAAACGCTTGATTTTTATGCTTACTTAATGTACATGATAGGGGGATACTATGCTGATGAACCACAAGTAGCAGGTCGTGAAGGTTGTGGTCCTCTAATATACAGGCAAAGAGTTGAAAAGCCTTGTTATACATGGTGGCGAAGCAGAAATTGCGTAGTTCAGTTTGGTGTTTCAGCGTCGTAAAATCGCTTCATAGCCTCCGCCTGCTCCTCTCGGGCTTGGTTCGCGACGAGGTGTCGATGTAAGTCTTCCACCTCTTTGAGGACCCGCACAAACTCGCGATGCTTCAGACGCCGCCTGCCAATAGTATCCATTGAGTCTATCGGCGGGGGGTTATACAAAAGCTCCTCGGCTGCTGGGTCCGCTACCAGGATACAAGCCTTCAGCGCATTGTACACTGGCCCTGTGGGATGCACTGGCGGCTCTTCTTTAAGCATCTCTGGGTACACCCAACGAAGTGCATCGATACACATTTTAGAATCCTGAGAGGATACCAAGACTCGATACGCTAACTCGTAGAGCTCTGCTGGCCGCGCGATGCAAAATCTGGCTGGTGCCTGGAATGTGTCCCAGAACCGGTCCCATGCCTGTCTTTCGGCGTACGCTGTCATTAATCTCATGGTCTGGCTGTGGTCCAATGGAGTCTGGAGGTCAAGTAGCAGATATTCAAGGTTTTTTTGTGCTCGCCTAAGTTCCGATCCATATGCTGGCGATGTGACCGCTGCTTCAATGAGGGCTACAAGCATGTCCTTGGACTGAACATGCATTCCCCTCTCCTGGGCTGTGAGAAGTAGCTGATCGACCACCTGTAGACGTGTCGACGGCTCACCTTCTGAGGGAGACAGGTGGAAAATACCCCATACTAAGCGCTCAAGCATTTCTGACGTGAAAGGAGTTCCTGAAATTTGCATGTCGGTGATCTGTCGCTGGAGGATTGCGAGTTCGGATTCACCCGACTCAGCCGGGAGAGAGTCCTCTTTGATGGCGTCTTGCGTGGTATCAGATAACACAGGGTTTTGGTCCATCCTGTTTGGTAGCCTTCTGGCGCTTGTAGAATAGTGTCTCTGCTGCTGCGAGGCTTGTTGCATCTTCTGCCACTGAATAGCTGACTCCGTCTTGGGGAGTTGAACCTTGGATGATATCAAAGACTCCAGCTCTTTGGGATCTTGCATAGTCTGGCCCTTGATCTTCATCGCTTGTTCTAGGTTTCTTCTCAATATGCCCTGCCATAAAGTTTCTAGATCAAGTTCGTTTCGCCGCGGCTCTGTCATGCATTGGACCACAATGGTGGTACCATTTGGCGCGGCACCAAACCCAGAAAAGCGTCCACTACCATCGAAACTAGCAGTTTCATCCGAGACCGCATCACTGATGGAGAAATTGACGCATACCCAGCCAGTAGATATGCCATTATCGCCACCCGGCAAAATCATAGTGTTGGTTCCCATTAGCTTTGCCTTCTTCCGTAACCGGCGCAGCTTCGTCTTTAACTCGCCTGGCCCAATGAGTCCATCAGCCCGTGCGCTAACTTTGTAGTTTCGTCGGAGCCACCGTACAAAACGGCCAGAAGACACATGCAGGTGGCGCTCACTTCGAGCCGTAGCAAAGAGCATGATGAGGTTCGGTCCAAGCGCAGCCGGAGGGTCTAAATCTCGGAGATCCATGAGAGAAATATCGTCCAAGCCCATATCCTCGAATATGTATTTGACCATTGGCTCCATGAGGGCTGGCGCTCCGTTGGGAGCCTTTGGCAGAGAAGGGGTGTGCAAACTTGGAGGATGTCTTGGCGGGTCAACCTCGAGAAACCATGGTTTCTCAGTAGTTGATTCTAGATGATCCGTTTCTGCTGTGTCATTCTGAGTTTTTTTGGGAGCAGCTGACTCCTGTATCGTTATTGAAACATTCCCGATAGGTCGATCTGACGAAATGAACCTTCTTGGTAGTGTTGGTAGGTGGTGTGGCGAACCCAGTGGTGGCGTTTGAAATGTTGGCGCAGATCTGGCTACAACAGCCTTGATGATCGAATTTCTGCAAGCAGAGCACCCCAAAGCGGCGACTGCCGGTCGAGGTATCATTTTCGGCTGCTCTACTATGCAAGTTTGCGTCGTCGTCGATTTTGTCACACATACGAGCAATTGCCAGGATGGGTAGGAGCTGGAGCTTCAACTTTTCGGTGGGTCCTCTAGCTAGGCTAACCACGTGATGCGCCCCTGAAGTGACCAACCCAGAGCAGGCATTGCGCTGTCATAGGCGAAATTTTCTGATGGAGCTCCGTCTCCTATCTAATCTTTTGCCTCCTACTCTTGCCCATCTCATCGCATTGTACCGGCTCTACTATTTCGTTTTGCATTGTCGCCTCTGCGCATTCTTATCAATTAAATGGTTCAATACTGCAATTTGTCTCAACGGATATAACTTCTGTTGAGGCCATATTCATTCCCTGCCGCATGCGCTCGTAAATGCAGAGCTATCATTATGCTCAGTCGGCAAACGAAGAGGAGCGTGCTGGCTCACCAAGCAGCCATAATTAGATCAACTGGATCTTCATCAAGGCTTTCTGCCATATCAAAGCCACAGTTGCCATGGTCAATTCGGAGATCAATCGTCACTCGGCATTTCCGGCCATGGCAACACCGTGGTCTCGAGCCCTGCATTGGCCGCTTCCTTCACGAAAGGAGTCTGGCAACTGCAGTCAATGATTGGAACTTCGAGGGTTTGCCCTACAATCATCTCTCCAACGCGACGCTGCCACCCTTTCAATCTCCTTCACTCAGATCACACGACATCCGAGCCTTCGACCCTTCAGGACCGATAACAATACCCGAACCTGGTCCGCCCAGGACTGCCACCAAGATCAACATGTATGGCATTCCCGGTGACACTGAGGACATGTTACCCGTTTTTGATGCTTGTATCCGAGTCGGAAAACTCGATAGGGCTGCTCTCGTTTTGAAGAGATTCAACGCAATGGGAATCCTCTCTGGCGAAGAGCGAATTCTTCTGCATAATCAATATCTCCGAAGCTCACTGCTGCAAATGCGCACTAGCCCGGACCGACGACGGGCCGAGCAGCTTCACAAGTGGTATGAATTGCAAATACGAAGCAAAGGACTTCCGCACACTGCGGAGACGATCGCTTGCATGCTCAAGGCTTCTCTGCTGTCTGAGCGCGGCTCGAGACTTGACCGGCTTATCAAACGGTACATGGGTATGGCTCCGGGCGAGTCGGGTCTGCGAGTATTAAGCATGGCCGATATTCTGAGTGACCAGGATCTAGCCGTCATCACGGAGATTTGCCCGACCTATAACTTTACGATGGAAGCCGACGACTACACAGAAATGTCTGAGATTACTGAGTCAGACTCCGAGCTGAGAACCACAGAAACGTCTATCGAGGACGCGGTGGATTCTGCGTCAAAAAATGCGCCGGAACTCGTGGCGACACCACAACGTGGCGACGGTCTTTCCTCATTGAAGCACGGGCTGCGATTACTTATGGACATGCAAGATATTGACATCTCAAAGATGCCATATGCGGACCGACGCGAGATCCAACTTCAACTTGAACGAGATTCAATCGGGTGTGCTGTTGAACGGTGGCGTCAGACCAATAAGAATATGCAAAAGATGGGCATCAACACCGCCCTCAGCCCATCATCGGCAGAAGGTTCGTTATCTCAGCACATGGCCGGTTGGCTTGAGGTCATGGAGAAGAGGCTGAAAGAGGAACTGGTCCTGATCGAGATTTCCGAAAACAAAACAGCCAAGTCGGACCAAGATCTTGAAAGATGCATGTATGGGCCATTAATTCAGCAAGGCGACCCTGCTCGACTAGCAGCGGTTACTATTCTGTCTGTGCTCAACTTAGGTGCTATGCAAGGTGTGGACAAGGGCATCGTGGTCAGTCGAATCATCACAAATATCGCAAAGCTCGCCCAAGAAGACATCGAAATGCAACAGAAGACCAAGACAAACAAAGCAAAACGACGATCTAAAGTTACATTTACCGGTTCTGCTACGCCTTCATCTGCCACTGAATCCGGTGATCCCACTCCCAATTCCGCAGCCTTCGTCACAGATTTCCCTGAAACCGCCCAGGGCTTGGAGGAGGCGACCAGAAATCCTTGGTCGATGTTAATCAAAGCTCAAGTTGGATCGGTCTTACTGAAACTACTTATCGAAACCGCGAAAGTCAAAGTAACTACTCGGCACCCAACAACTAGCGAAATTGTGAGTCAGCTACAGCCAGCATTCACCCATCTGCAACAGCCTCGGAAAGGCAAAAAGCTCGGGGTCCTCCATCTCAACTCGCAATTAGTTGAGCAGCTAAAGAGAGAGCCTCTCGGTGATTACATCGCCAAACACCTTCCTATGATTGTGGAGCCTAAGCCGTGGCGACGACTGAACGAGGGAGGTTTTCTTGAAAGTAAAACAAGTTTCGTTCGCGTGAAACCGGGCGATGTTGAGCAAAAGCTGTACACAAATGCGGCCGTCGAAAGTGGAGACCTAAAGCAAGTCTTTAAAGGTCTTGATGTCCTCGGAAAAACTGCTTGGCAGATAAACAAAAACGTGCTGAATGTCATGATGGAAGCTTGGAACAGCGGAGAGGAAGTCGCCAACATGCCCCCCCTTAACCCCCAATTCGACATACCCCGTGAGCCAGACTCTTCAGCAGATCCTCTTCTGCGAAAGAATTGGATCCGTGCTGTCAAAGCAATTGAAAACGAGCGATCCGGATTGCATTCTCAGAGATGCTTCATGAATTTGCAGTTGGAGATTGCAAGAGCGTTCAGAAACCAAACTATTTATTTCCCGCATAATGTCGACTACCGTGGACGAGCATACCCCATTCCGACCTATCTCAACCACATGGGAGCGGACCATACGCGCGCGATTCTCAAGTTTGCTAGGGGCAAGGAGCTTGGAGAGCGTGGCCTCCGATGGCTAAAAATTCATCTGGCTAATTTGTATGGCTTGGATAAATCTAGTTTCGATGAGCGTGAAGCCTTCACGAACGAGAACGTTTCCAATATCGTTGATTCTGCAACCAACCCATTGAACGGCAGCCGATGGTGGCTCAAAGCAGAAGACGCATGGCAATGCTTGGCGGCTTGCTTCGAATTGAAAGCAGCTTTGGATCTCCCAGACCCTACCAAGTTTGTATCACAGTTGCCGGTTCATCAAGACGGCACATGCAACGGCCTTCAGCATTATGCAGCTTTGGGTGGTGATACCTGGGGTGCGAGGCAGGTCAATCTGGAACCCGGTGATCGACCTGCAGATGTCTACTCTGCTGTTGCGGATCTTGTCAAGCAGGCTATCAACGAAGACGCCCAGAAAAACAATAAATTTGCGCAGGTTCTCCAAGGCAAGATCACCAGGAAGATCGTCAAACAGACCGTGATGACCAACGTATACGGCGTTACTTTCGCCGGAGCCAAGAAGCAGGTCTGCAAGCAGATTGATGCGCTATATCCGGACTTGGGCAAGAACTGTGGACTTCCCAACATGCTGTTGTCTACGTATATCGCCAAGCACATTTTCAAGGCTCTTGCTACCATGTTCCGTGGCGCCCATGATATCCAATACTGGCTCGGCGAGATTGGCGGAAGGGTGTGCCGAGCGATGACGTCAGCTCAACTGCAGCAGATTGCGGACAGCTACTCTGGAGGGAAGGCCGAAGAAGGAAGTCGGAGGAGGAGAAGCAAGAAAGCAGCAACCCCTGAGAAGTCAGGGTTTGACGAACTCACGCAACAATTTCGATCTTCGGTCGTCTGGACCACACCTCTTCGCATGCCAGTCGTTCAACCGTACCGTAAAAGCAGCATGAAGGAAGTTAGAACTTGCCTTCAAGCTGTCGTCTACCCAGTGATCGAGCAAACAGATCCCGTAAACCGAAGAAAGCAATTGCAAGGTTTCCCTCCAAACTTCATCCACTCGCTAGACGCAAGTCACATGCTTCTATCGGCCCTGCAGTGTCACGAGAAAGATCTGAACTTTGCCGCGGTCCACGACTCGTTTTGGACCCATGCTGCCGATATTGACACTATGAACGGAGTTCTGCGAGAGGCATTTATCCAAATTCACGAGGAAGACGTTGTGGGCCGCCTTGCAACAGAATTCAAGACTCGGCACAAAGGCTCGTTGTATCTGTCTCACATTAGTCCCTCCTCTGCTGTCGCGAAGAAGATCAAGGAGCTGAGGAAAAACAGCAAGCTTTCACCAAAAGAGGAGTTACTGTTGGAGCATAAGCGTAATGCTCTTCGACTCTCTGGCAACCCATGGGACCTGGAAGCAGCCAAGCAAATCATCACACCTGCGTCTGTGTATGAAGAAATGTCTGGAGCGGAAGCCAGTATTGATATCAACGAAGATGGCACGACAATAGGTTTAGGAGAAATTCCGCAAAACGAATTCGACACTCACACTACAGAAGGCATGGTTGATGCAGATGAGATGTTTCTGGATGAAGACGACGAGACGAACTCGTACAAAAGCGCTGATCCTGCCGTTATGTCTGAACATTTGATGGAAAACATGAAGACAAGCCATTTTGAGTCCCAGATTGTGGATAAAAAGAAGACAAGCAATGCTCCGTCGAAACGCGGCACCCCTGTTCCGGTCTGGTTACCGCTTACCATTCCAGCCGTTCCCAAGAAGGTAAGTAGCCGCAGACAACCCATTTTCAGCATGAGGCATCGACTAACAGTACATGTAGGGCGATTTTGATGTTACGCGCCTTCGAGAGAGCAAGTACTTCTTCTCTTGAAGCCCGAGAAGAACAGTACAAACATCTTGTATAGATACGCATAAAAACTGGGCGGTGTTGATTTTTAGGGCATTTTCGAACAGCGACTTTGTTTTATCATGAGAGCATTTACATGGTGTTACTGGGTATGTTCTTGGGCGAAAGAACATTTTGTAAACGGAATGGCCATGCAGGTGTTGTACACCACGCAAAAGTTACCAGTGCATGAGCGGCATTGTGGACGTGTTTGTACATAGATGGTAGTTTCAAAAAAAAGGATAAAGGGGCTGTACCGTGATATACAAATCATTTCAAACAATATCCATGTAAACACTCGCGGCAAACATTTTCAAACAATAGGATATCTTATGCATGGCACCAAGATGGTGTTTGTACCAAACATGGTATTTTTGGCTACTTCATACATCATTGCTATCTTCTATCTAACTTATCGCACAGCAGCGCCCTTCAAGGTCTGCACAGTGCACACACCACCGCTCTCTGTGACCAACTTGCCCACGTCAGTCTTACCCAACTGCTCCACAACAGCCGCGTCGAAAACAACTTCCAGATTAGCGGTGGTAGTGAAACCGGGCTGGAAAGTTTCCCAAATCTTCTTCTTGGGGTTTAACACACCCTCCGGCTGGCCCTGCCAACCCTCAAAGAACACACGATCGCCGGCCTTGGAGCCCTCCGGAGGAGAAATCAGCTCAACAGGACCCTTGTCATGATCAACCTCACCTTCTTTCACCTTGGGCGAAGCGGCAAGAACCATGGCGCAGGACTTAATACCTCGCATCTTGACAGGCTTCAGGTTGCACACAACGACGACCTTGCGACCTTGCATCTCCTCGAGAGGGATGAGGCCGTTGAGTCCAGAACAGACGGTACGGCAGATCTGGCCTTCGTGTTCGATGTAGTCTTCGTTTCCGGCAGGGTCGCCCATAGCGATGGTCGAGACGTACAGGGAGTCGGCGTCGGGGTGGTTGATAGCTTTGAGGATATGGCCGACACGAAGGTCGATTAGGCAAGGCGATAGAGGAGCAGCAGCTGCGGGAGCCTTTTGCGGTTTCGGGGCCTTCTCCTTCTTCTCCTTCTTGGGCTTGTCACCGCCACCGACTGCCGCAGCGGCAGCGCCTTTGACCTCTTCAACCTTCTCCTTGACTTTTTCTTTGGTGCGGTCAGCAAGAGACGCGTCCTTGTTTCCGCCAGCGCCACCAGCAGCGGTGGCAGCGGCAGCGGCGGCCTTTTCCTTCTTCAATCGCTCCTTCTCGGCCTTAGCATCAACAGGGGGCTTCACGTAGCGAACGTCATTCTGATCAACCGCAAATTTCTGATCGTCTTTGAGACCAAGACCAAAAATGGTAGAGTTCTGGACGAAGTCCAAGTGGCGGACGATGTTGGGGTGTCCTTTCTCGCCGGTTCGTTCGTCAGGCGACCATTTGGCGACGATGGGGGACAAGGTTTCGTAGACGGCGACGTCGGCCTTGGACGGCTTGCTACCAAGGAGAGTGGTTCGGCTAGCGAGGTGACTGTTGAGCGTTTCCAAGATTGAGGACTTGTCATCGCTGGACTTGAGGCGCTCGGAGGTGGTGAGCCATTGCTGGATTTCCGCCTCCTCGGTCGTGGTGTAGGTTTGATCTGCGATGGACATTTTGGCAAACTGGCGGATGACCAGGGGAGAAACAGCCCTGGAGGTGGGACGTAGAACGCGGAAGGGAAACAGTTTGGGGATTGGGGAGAAGTCGCCGATTCGGGGCGCTTCGTCTAAATGCTGGAGAGTGCTGTGAGCAAATGAATCAAGTCGAGTATTTAGGTGTATGATGACTGTGAGGGCCGGACCGCTGTGATAATTTTCGTTCCAATGGCGGGGTTCGTCCCACTATGGAGGGGCAACGAGGTGTGCTCCACCTGCAGCACTTCAGGGCATGTTGCATTGGACATACGCTTAGTCAGAATGTATCACCCTAATTAAACAAACGAGAAAATGGCCCAGCCGTCAATTTACGCGTCGCGCCTTCTCGACTCCCGTGACTACGCATGCAAGTCGCGTTGCCGCCGGGCGTCATCGATTTCGGCGCCGCGTGCTCAGGAAAGTCGCATTCACGAAATTCACATTGACTTCATTTTGCTGTCCTCGCTTTTGCAAATTTGCAACGTCTCAACTTGAGCTCAAATTTGGCATTTTTTAATCTGACTTATTTGCTCAATTGCACAAGTTCCTCTTTCTCTGATTTTTTTTTTCTGGGTTGTTCGTTCTCAACTAGCGGGCTCTCTTGGCGGTGCACGTTCGCGCTTGCCACCGTGACCGCACAACGCGATACTCAAATTTGGCCGCTTGCATAGCATCTAGCTATTATTCGAACTGGCCTTCATAATTTAAAATGGACCCGTCGTCTTCGTCAGACGCAGAGTCAGTCCTCTCAGAAGTTGCAGCTATGACCAGTGCGCCCAGCTCACCACCATCAGCGGCATCGCCAAAGTCAGATGCAGCAGCCCATTTCACAGAGGATAGTCTCCTCAGGGAGGAAAGAGACGCTAGAGACGCAAACAGGAAGGCGGATGAGGATAAGAAACTCACCGCGACCCAAAGGCGGGTCAAGAAGAAGAAGGCTGAGACGAAGACTGAACGGGAGGCCAAGGCCCGAGAGCTTGACGAGCTGTTGATGAAAAGCGCCGCATTCAGTGATATCCTTACCAAGAAGACGCAAGTCCTTGGCCGAGTAGGGAGTAGTCTCGATGGTAAGACCCTCGGCGAACACAATTTGGAGATGGCGAGGCAGCCGAAATGCATGATCAATGGCACGATGAGAGACTACCAGCTGGAAGGGCTGACCTGGATGTTTGAGATATGCTCCCAGGGCATGAGTGGCATTCTTGCCGACGAGATGGGGCTAGGTAAAACTGTGCAGACGATTGCCTTGATTGCTCTGCTGCGCGAGCAAGAGAATTATCTAGGTCCCCATCTGATTGTTGCGCCGTTGAGCACCCTGTCAAACTGGATGGATGAGTTCCACAAGTGGACGCCTTCCATCCCAGTGGTCATGTATCATGGCAACCAAGCACAACGCGAGGAAATATTCCAGACAAAGATGCTGAGAAACCTGAAGGGTGGAAGACCCAGCACAAAGTTCCCAGTGGTTTGCACGTCGTATGAAATGGTGCTGAGAGACCAGCACAACCTGTCGAGGATTCAATGGGAATTCATCATCATAGTACGTTTGTTCTCACCTCGCAAGCTTTCCTTGTCCACATCCACATCCACACCAACAATATGCTAATTTGCAATCTAGGACGAAGGCCATCGCATGAAGAACGCCGATGCCAAATTGTTCCAGCAGCTGCGCCAGTTCTCATCCGCCACCAGATTGCTCATCACCGGCACGCCGCTGCAAAACAATTTGAAGGAGTTGTGGTCATTGCTACACTTCTTACTGCCAAACATCTTTACTGACTGGGAGGCTTTCGAGTCTTGGTTCGACTTCTCTGATCTCGCAGATGAAAAAAGCGCGGAAGAGTTCATTGCAGACCGAATGAAGCAAGATCTAGTCAAGAAGATGCACCTCATCCTGCAGCCTCTCCTTCTACGCCGTATCAAGCAAGACGTTGCGGCATATCTCCCCAAAAAGCGCGAATATGTGCTATTTGCTCCGATGACCAAGGAGCAAACTGACCTGTACAATGCCTTTACCAACAAAGAAATCGACACCAGAGCCTATCTCGAACAAAAGGTCTTTGATCAAATCAACAGTTCTATGCCCTCTGGCAAGTCCACGCGCCAGTCCTCACGCGCTAGCAGCCGGGCGGCAGCATTAAAGAAAGAACCAAAGTCTAACGGGGTGATGACTGTGTCACTTCCCATGCGACAGAGCCCACGGAGCAAGAAAGCGGAGAAAAAACCTGTGTCGGCCACGCCGAATGCATTTGCTTTGATGATGGGCAAACGGTCAAATAGTCAAACGAAGAAGGAAGATGCTCCAAAATCCCTCGCAACTCCAGCCAAGCAAAATATCAAACGGAAAAGCCCTCCAACGTCAGTGACCTCCGAGTCCAAGAGCGCTCGGTCAAGTCGTCACTCAACCCCAGCTAGCACCCGGGGTAGATCACGTAAAGGAAAGACCTACACAGAAGCCGACTCAGAAGACGAAGCATTATCAGACGATGCGTTCGAGGCCAAACTCGCAGACGAACTAGCCAGTGACGACGAGGAAGATGAGACTGATGAGCTCCGTTCTCCAGATGAAATCGAAAGGGCAGAAACCCTCGAGCTTGCCAGTAAGTTCTTTAAAAAAAAATAGAGCCAATTCATCACAACACCACTAACAAGATTTCCAGAAAAGCAACTCGCCCGAAAGAAACTTGGCAACCCCCTAGCGCAACTCCGTCTGGTCTGCAACAGCCCCCATAACTTCTACAACCCCTGGGCCACATCGACGGACCTCCCTGTCGACGAATCCATAATCACATCATCCGGCAAGATGCTCCTTCTGGACAGACTGCTTCCCAAACTCTTCAACGAGGGGCACAAGGTCCTCCTGTTCTCGCAGTTCAAAACTCAGCTGGACATCCTGGAAGACTACGCCCGCGAGCTACGAGGCTGGAACATATGCCGCATAGACGGCTCTGTACCCCAAGACGAGCGCCGTCAACAGATCCACGACTTCAACAACGACACAGAGTACAACCTCTTCTTGTTATCAACCCGCGCAGGTGGGCAGGGCATCAACCTCGCCTCCGCTGATACAGTCATTCTCTTCGACAGCGACTTCAATCCTCAGCAGGATCTACAGGCACAAGACCGGTGCCACCGCATCGGACAAACCCGCCCTGTCATCGTGTACCGCCTCGCCACGAGGGACACTGTCGAGGAATCTCTCCTCATGTCCGCAGATGCGAAGCGCCGTCTCGAAAAACTGGTCATCAAGAAAGGCGGGTTTAAAACCATGGGCCAGAAAATGGAAAACAAGGAACATCTTGATGAGGAGACGCTGAGAGCGCTCCTGTTGAAAGATGGGCAGGTATATGAAACATCTGGGGGGGAACAAATACTCAGCGATGAGGATCTGGACGCGCTGTGTGATCGAGGTGACGAGGCGTACGACAGGGCTGCGAGTGGTCTTGGGGATGCGGATAAGTATCGTGTTGTTGAGACTGGGGCAGATTCTATCAAGTTGGCGAGAAAGGACTAAGCGAGTGTTGAGCAGTGGTTTCTTTTATTAGCGTTGGCTTGTTGCTGGCAGTCGTATTTGCAAGCCATGCGCATATAGATGTGACTACATCGACTGGAGCTAGAATTTACAATATAAGGCGAGACGAATTAGCATACAATACATTCATATAGCTATTCGAACATATCGTTAATGATATGCATATTTTGCTTCATCTCTCCTCTTTATATTTGAGAAGAGATGGTTATATCCTCAGTTGCTACAAGATCAGCAGTTACCAATACAACACAACACACATGCGGGCTGTACTCTACAGGAGAACATCAACCGACTTCACAACGTGTAGTCACTCACATCATGTCACACGGTATAAAAATGTAAGTCGGCCCAGGAAATACCGTTCATTATTCATCATAGCTCACAAACGCTGATCTTAAAATAATCATCGCACACAATGTCGTCCCTATCCCAGATAACCCAGCCCATTATTTTTCCCCAGCAAAGCCTTGCGCCTGTTTTCCTCAATTCATCTCGGTAACATAGCCAATCTGTCTCCTCGCATCACTCATTCCCGCGACTCCGTTCGGCCCATCCGCCAACCTCTTCGCCAACTTCTCCTGACTCTCCACCAACTTCCTCTGCGCATTCAGTCTGTCCTTGATCCGCGCCTCCGCGCTCTGGTCTAGCCGTTCCACCTCCTGCCTCTCACTAATCCGTATGGAACTCAATGCCTGCGCATTGTCCACCTTCTCGGTATTCAGCTTGGTCTCCCACTCCAACGCCCTCCTCTGCCTCGCCCCCTCGGATTCCAGCTCCGCAGCGGCCAGTGCGCGAGCCCGCGCTATGGACGACTCTGCCAGCGCGTGATGCTCCTGCAATCTTCGGGTGTGGGCCGTAGTTGCAAGGGACTCTTCTAGCTGTGCGCGGGACCGCACGGCGGAAATGTCCTCGTTGTGAAGCTTCTGGCGACGCCTGTCTTCCATCTCGGCCTTTTGTGCAAGGATCTGGTGCTCGACGGAGGCGATTTCCCGCTTTCGGGCCATGGCGATGGAAAACTCCTCGGTCTCTTCGGCGAGGCGTTCGGCGCGTGCTTTCCGCGCGCGTTCTTGCACGGCCAGGTCCTCCGGGAGGCCGAGGGCGTCGGCGGGCTGGGTGCCAGAGAGGGCGTAGTATACGTCGTTGGCTCGGTTGGATTTGAGTACCTTTAGGAGAGAGGCGGAGCGGTCGTTCTGGGGGAGGAGCTTCTTGACGTACATTGTTGGGGAGTAGATGTATCCGTCTGCGGTGTACTGGTTGAAGGGCTTGTTGATGTGTTTCCACATGCCACTCTTGAGGAAACATCTCGTGGTGGAAACGGGGTCCGCCGCCTCGAAGCACACGTGAAGGAGGGTTTTGTCGTTTAATTTAATCGAAAGGTCAGACTTGGCGTCTATCAAGAACGTCATCACTTTTTGCATAGCCCGCTCACGATCTGGGGTCACTTCGGCATTGTCGGAGCCGTGAAGACACAGCTCAGCGAGGGCGCTTCGACCTTCGTGTAAAGGGCTGGGAAAGTCGGGGTCATGTCCGGATTGGACGAGGACTTTGACGGCCGATAAGTTGAGATCTCGGGCGGCGTTGTGAAGGGAGCCATCGTCCCTGGATGGGTCAGCAGCGAGAAGGAGAGACATTATTTGTATGGAAATGTCGCCACCAATGTTAGTGGCCATGGATAAGGGGGTTCGTCCAAGATAGTCGAGGACGTCGACCTCCGCGCCTTCAAGTAGCAGGAGCTTGACGAGGTCTGGCCGTCTGGTCTGGATGGCCAGCATGAGCGGTGTCGTACAGGACAAGTTTGTTTCTGCGTTTACTTTGGCTATTTGTTTGCGAAGAGTTAGTTACACTGCTTGCGTTTGTCTGTTTGGGAAGTCGGCCCAGGCCCCCAGACCGTGCTTACCTCCCCGAGCAATCAGCAGCTCGATGACTGAATTGCTGACGCGCTTTTGTGGCTGTGAAATAGACCACAGGAGAAGCGTCATGTCTTCTGCATCTTCAACGTCAGGATGAATCTTGTAGGTCGTAGCTTGGTCGTAGTACAGCCCCGCGTCCAGCAAGGTCTCCAGGATGGTAGTCGATCTTGGATACTGAGAAATTGCTCGCACAAGGACCGGATCAGTCCCTTGTTGGCCGCTCATAACGTCAATACGGACATCACCGTCTCTGTACTCCGCAAACAATTTAAATAAGTCCAAAACCTCATCCTGGGAAAGAGCTGTGTCAAAAATACACTGAAATGCCAACGACAACGTCCCGATGGTTGGCCGACGTTCGAGGAGTTGTTTGGTCCATGAAACGTTTGCCTTGGAGGCAGCTTGCTGGAGCGGCTCGCCATTGTTGTAGTTTACGTCTGCACCATGAGAGACGAGTAATGTAACGAATCGATCCGTAAGGTCTTTAGTATCCGTCGTAGAGCGTTTCATCGCAAGCACTAATGCGCCGCTGAGTGAGTCCCCGTTGGCGCCTTTATCCAGCAGGATGCTTGCAGTCTCCAGACCAGAATTGGTGAACCACTTGTCGAATGTAGCGGCAGTGAAAGCATTGTTGAAGGCGCGATTTACATCCTCTTCTGGTAAGTTCTTCTCCAGCAGGAGGGCCAATGACTTCGAGGCGGAGTTGTTCGCCGCGTCTATTAGAGTCTTGCATCCGTTCGCGGCCGGGGAAGCGCCGTGATTGAGGAGTAAGCGTACGAGACGTTCTTCAGGGTCGTCTTCGTTGACAGCTTCATTGAGGGCGATATGTAACTCTTCCGTGATCTGTAGGCCAGCCTTGATGAGGTCGCTGATCACTTTGAAGCGGCTATCACGACCAAGATTCCAGCATGCTTTGAGAGACCTAGCCAAGGCGGGTTGAGCTACTTTTTTCTGCGCCGCATTGTTAGCTAGGCCAGCATTTATATTTGCAGCCGTGCGTGGCCTGTGCTTCTGTCTTACCTGATTGCCCCCTTCACTCCATAGTCCAAGCAGCAGCTCAAGGTTGCCGATGAACGCGCTTCTCGTCGCTGCCACGACGCACTCGCCACTATTAAAATTCGGGTCCGCTCCAGAAACAAGCAGCACTCGCAACACCGCCTGTCCGTCCTCTCCGTATCGTGCCGCGGACTGCAGTTGGGCGTCCACCAAATCTCCCTTGATGCCCTTCTTGAGAAGTTGTTCGAAAACGAGTGCTCGCTTGCTCAAGTCCCGCACCTCGGTAGCAGCCTGGAAACCAGCCTCCAGTGTACTTTTACTAACATTTCCATCCTGTTTTAGCAGAATGCTCAGTATCTCAGCTGAACCACCTCGGCAAGCTTCGATAATAGCCTGGCCATTGTTCGTAGCAATACTGGCGCCATGAGCCATGAGCAAGTCGCCAAGCTTGACATCACCGTCTCGTGCGGCTACAAGCAAAGCGCCGGATGCAATATCTACCGAAACGCCGAGCTTTAGCAAACTCTCGCACATACGTTGTCTGGCTGCCCGATTCTTAATGTCCATCGCTCTACTAAGCATCGAGCTTCTTGTCGCTACGGTCGATTGTGATTTTGCCAAAAGCAGGTCCATAGTCTCAGGTGATTCTTTGGAGACAGATAGGGACAGTGCCTCTCCATCTGAGGTGTCCGCGGCGGCAGCCAGCGCGCTTTGCAAAGACACGTCTTCGGGGTACGCCGATATTGCATGCACCAAAGCCCGGTTGACCTCAAGAGGGTGCGCGCCAGCATCAACCAACTTCTTCGTCAGCGTCAGTCTCTCCATGGGGTCCGCGATTCGCAAAACATGGGGTAATGCGGCTCCAAGTGAAGCAGAAGTTGGCGGAGTCTTTGCCTCAAATAGCATGTCCGTCACCTTTGAATTGGCCCCTATGACTGCGTGGCACAGGGCCGCCGCCTTGTATGTGTTTGGGTCTGCACCACCATCCAGGAGGATCTTGAGCGTAGTCAGTGATGCTTTGGCATTGTCAGTCTTCAGCACTGACTGAACCTCGTGCACCAGTACCCAGTGTAGATCGTTCTTATGGGTGCATTTGGAAAGAATGGCGCGCAATTTCCATGCCTTGCTGTCAGTAGATGGCAACGGAGCCATCTCGTTGAATGCACACGTCACTGTCGATGCTGACGGTTTTCCAAGCCCGAACACCATATCCAAAACCTTCGGGTCAGAGTTCGAGACAGCCTTCTTGACAATAGCACCCTCCAAGAGATTAATATCTGCACCACCTTGTTGAAGTAGCAATCTCAGCAGAGACATGTCAACAGGTGTCTCTTTCAGCGTTTGTAAGAGCGCCTTGGCAATCTCCTGGGTTCCGATGACTGCACCGGCATCAATAAGCATGGAGGTCATTTCGAAACGTTCCCTATGGTCCGAAACTTCCATTGCATCCATGATACGAGCAGCCGCGGTTTGAGGGGATGCATTCCGCAAAAGGGACTGGAGCAACTTAATATCCTTTTGCTTAATTACACCAGCTAATCCCGAGCCCGAGCCAAAATTGATATCGGCATTGTGCTCTAGCAGCAGCTTGATCAGCGCATTATCTCGTTGCGATGCATCCTCGTTAATTGCATCGTGTAGTGCGGCATGGAGGCATGGCCCTGACAATGATCGCTTCAGAAAGAGCTGAACCATCTGATACCGATCTTTCGGAGACAGCTGTTTCGTCAGTGGGAAAACAACGGATAGTGTCTCAGCCGTGGGTTTCCCGGAAAGGATTCTGTTCGTCATGAATGCGTCCCCTCGTAATACAGCAGTCCGGAGTGCTTCGCCAGATTTGTGATTGACAGAAGCGACCTCGTGGCGTAGGCTGCCGTTTGGACTTTGAGGGTACTTTGTTCGGCCAGTGGTAGTCGGTGCGGAATCGGGAAACACGGGGTTCAGCAACAAATCGATGGAATCAATATCACCGGCTTCCGCAGCATCAATGAGCATGTCATCCAGCGCGACCCCATTCGCCCCTTTCCTCATGAGAAGGTCAAGCACCATGACGCGAGTCTCGAACGGCGCTTGTTTTGCGATCAATGGCACACAGCTCGAAGCCAAGGCTGGGCTGAGTCTGGCGGAATCGGCGAGAAGTGAGCTGACGAGGTCCAATTCGCCGCGAGCAATCGCTGTTTTTAGCACAGTAGCATCATTATATTCGATGGACGCGCCGTATCTCGATAGCAGATTTGCCATATCATAGAACTGGGTCTCACAAGCGCTTTCCAGTGCTCGCGAAACTACATCGCCTCGCGCACCAGCGCAGAGCAACAATTCCGCCATTGCTAGTTTTGTTGACGGGCTGATGGACGGATGCTCATAGAGGACTTGAAAAGATTCATCCAGTCCAGGCCCCTGAGGTGGTGTATTTCCCATAATGATGGCCAGAGCAATATCTTGTCGTCCGAGGGCAATAGACGCCTTCAAAGCTTCGGCACCATTATAATTCCCATCAGCCGTTGACCTGCTCAAATAGAGTACGGCTTCCAGACAAGCCGCTTTGGCAGCATCGGTCATACACGCCGATATCCATGCCGTTGATGGTCGGTTTTCTGATCGCAATATCAATCCAATCAACCCGGATCGATTTTGATCAACGCATGCGCGCCGAAAAGCATCCTGTCCTTCCGGGGTCTGAGAGGCGCATGCGCCATATCGTAATATTAGCTCGGCAATAGGTACATTTCCATTCCGAATAGCGGGAGCAAGGGCCTGGTCGATGGAGTAGGAATCTGCGTGTGGCAACAACACCTGCAGCATGTTATACTGATTGCCCTCCACGGCCAATTTTAAAAATTTCGACCGGTCAACAAAAGTGTTGACGCTTTTTCTTCGGCTGAGGATGCCGCTCTTGTGGTTAGTCTGGTTGCCGCTGAACTCGACACCTCCGGCGGCCAGCTTCGATATCAGTGCCTCAGCGACACCTGGTGAGCCAGAATTGGCGACCCATGAGGTGAGCACTTCGAGAATCTCATTTGGATCCCAGTTTTTGCCCTTTTTCAAGTTGTTTGAAGAAAATGCTTTGCTAAGGCTGCTTCGTTGGCGGTACTGGGCAACCTCAGCGGCTCGGCGCTGCATGAGCTCTTCGACAATTTGGTCATCCTTTGACGTCCAGAAAGAGGGCGGATTGTGTGGTCGTGTGAGCGGCGTCTGCGCCCGTGGCAAGTCGACTCCCCATTCTTGGGACAGCTGAATGATTCGTCGCTGACGATCCGTTGGCGTTAAGAACGGCATGCTGAGTGTGAGAGCCGCATCTGAGGATGATGAGGCGCTGGTAGTCGGTCAATGCTGGTGTTTGTCTGCTTTGCGCGAGCGGCCAACGAAGCTTTAAAGTGCCAAGACAAGGGAGGTGCCTGAGATGCGCACTAGCCGACAGGTCAGATGTTGCACATGTCCTTTCGGTCGTCGGTAGATCACAAGCATTGAGACGCAGAGGTGGAGAGGGTATAAGATAGTGCGCTTTATTCGACTAGGAAATGGACTTGCGTGAAGAAGAATTGCAGGTCGTCAGGACTTATTCGCGTTTGTCGTGCGTGCCCGGCCAGCCAGCCCTTGGTTCCGAGACGAGCTCGCTGATGAATGTAAGTACTCTCGTACCTCGACAGCGGCGTGGAAATGCCAAAAGTCAGCCCAGGCTCGACGTCACCAACCGCCAAGCTGATAGTGCATCCCTGCTAGGACGCTGGGCTTCGCCTTTGCTTTTCGCAAGCTGCTCCACCCGGATCACAAATAGTTGCTCCCTGGACGAAACATTCACCACACAGGCCCAACCATCCATGTGCATTGCCGCAACTCGTCGCCTTTTTCTGCACGGGTATGTGCATGCCAACATCCACAATTAAGTGTCGGGACCCAGCTGATGGCCGTGGCTTGATCACTATTGACGGCACCAAGGCTTATCTTTCCGGAGAAGAGTAGTCGACAGCTGGCTGATGGGCTGCAAGCCTTTCCTCTCGGTCCAAGGGGCAGTGGACGACCTAAAGCTAATTTTGGATCACAGCTTCTGCAGATCCACAGAATAAGCCCTACTACTCCGTGCAGAGTACTCCGTACAGATTTCCATGTCCGCTCTGCAATGAGTAGCTGCAATTCGGGTGGCTCGATCAATTCATTGCCCCGCGAGCGGAAACGACCTCATTGACATTGCGAAGAACTGCCCGTCGACAGGTTTGATTCACGTGATAAAGCATATGTCACACATAATCTTTGTCTCTGCGGGAATCCGCAAATCCTTGTTTCAAGATGTCTAAGATATCAATGCCCGCTTCGGAACAGTCTCGACAGCCTCAGTTGGAGCTGCCAGTGCTGTCGCGGCCTCTGGACACAGCCCCGGAGGCAGCCCCAGCCAGGAGCTCCCATTACCCACACCTTCGCACTTGGGGTGGCCCATCGCGCCAGCTTGCCTTGCCCCCAGCACTATCGATGAGCGGGATTGCGGATGTGTTTGCGTGGCCTGGACAAGGGTCCAGCAAGGGTCATTGGTTCGCTTGATTATTTCCGAATCCGGGTCCAAACAATTACTGTACCCCCCACTGTCCGGACACTTGGCGAACCATCACGTACCACAGTTAGCGGCACGGGGAGAGCTGATGACTAAGAGCAACTGTAACGACAAATAGTGCGACTGTTACGTTGTGCAATGGTGCAATAGTGCATAGACAAGGGAGAAGGGAGAATGATACATCATGTATTCGCAGTACAGAGCAGTCATCCGTGCATTGAGACCTGCCATTATCCGTAACCCGAGGCAGCCCTGAGGCAATCCCGCATGATGCGGTGGAGATGCTCAGACGGAGCACAGCCAGACCTAATTACGGAGTAACTGACTAGATTTGCATCTTCTCGTTCGGTACCAACCCGCAAGCGTTATGTGACAGTTCGCGCCTGCGGCAGTTTTACTCAAAAGCTTGACTGGTACTCACAATACGGGATGCGGCAGGGGCAATAGGAACCACGATGTGGACAAATGGAGACGTCAGCTTGGACAATAGAAACTACAGTGCGGACAAAGGAAACTCCACCGGGTGATAAATCGAACTACACATGCGCTGGTATGGGATTTTAATCGATGACGGGCATTCGCGGACTCGCTTCTGCTACCTCCGCGTATTCCCTTCGTTAGTTGCGTCATGTTGGTTCTTCACGGTCATCAGAGCATATGACGCCACGACGGTCCTCAAACTAGCATTGGCTTCCATTCCGCCGATCGGGACTGAGTCATCATCAGACGCTGCCTTTCCAACAACATACACACATATATATGTGTGTATATGTATGTCTTCGCGGAGCCTCCTGCTGAAATCCAATATAGTAAAACTAAGAACCAGACAGTCCCAGATCCTCAGCAAACTTGCAGCTCAATATTCCCAGCGGTGCCTCCCAAGGTCACCACCAGCCCAACCCAACCATGTTCGACAACTTCGCTCCCTTCTCCATCACCACACAAGACAACCCCCCCGTCCTCATCAAGGGCCTTCAAAGCCCTCCGTCCAATCCGCCGCTCCCGCCGCTCCTCCTGCTTCACGGCTTCCCCCAAACCAGACACATCTGGCACCGCCTCGCCCCCCGCCTCGCCGACAAATACACCCTCGTACTACCTGACATCCGCGGCTATGGCGAGTCGTCCAAGCCCCCCTCGGTCGAGGCATTCGTCAAGTCCATCATGGCCAAGGACATGATCACGCTGATGGAGACGCTCGGCCACAGGACATTCTTCGTGTGCGCGCACGACCGCGGCGCACGCATCGCCCACAAAATGCTGGTCGACCACCCGGACCGCGTGAAAAGGGCCATACTCCTGGACATCTGCCCCACGCTGGCCATGTACGAGGGGACAACGCAGGCGTTCGCCACGGCTTACTTCCACTGGTTCTTCCTGATACAGCCCTACCCGCTGCCGGAGACGCTTATCTCGGCAGCGCCCCGGAAGTTTGCGGAGCTCTATATGCGAGGGCACGGCGGCGGCGGCGACGACGACGACCAAACCAGCATATTCAACAGCGAGTGCTTCGAGACGTATGCCAGGATGTTCGAGGACCCGGACACGGTGCACGCCATGTGCAATGACTACAGGGCGGCGGCGACGCTGGATCTGGACCAGCAGCGAGACGACATCACGCACGGCAGGCTGATCAAGTCTCCCGTGAGGGTTCTGTGGGGCAAGAAGGGTGTCGTTGAGGAGTGCTTCGAGCCGGTGAAGGAATGGAAGGCGGTTGCGGAGAAGGACGTCTCGGTGGATGGGTATGCTGTTGACAGCGGCCATTATATCCCGGAGGAGGCGCCGGGCGATGTGGTGTCGGCGGTGCTGGAGTTTCTCGTATGACCTGCGCGCGAGGAAGGGTGTACGATACACGACATATAGAAGATTGCGTTACAGGGCATGTACTCCGGATGGATTTGCAATATCGACACTTGCCTCAGCCCGTAAGAGACACGTAGAAGCCTAGAAGCGCAGCGTAATGATGCCTCGAATCGTCAATGGAAGACTTGACCATAAACCATAAGACGACGTAATTGCCCGAAACGCATTTCAGAACTACCACGTGCACGCCGAGTTGCACTCAATGCGACATATCATTGCGGGATGGGCTGCAAAATCCACATGCGATAATAGACTCTTACCCACCATGTACATATCTGCTTGGCTCGTATCTCTACGGGGAAACTCAACTTGTGCTAGACCTCCAGGGTAAGCGTCATAAATGTCCCGGGGTTTGGAAGTCTTCAAGACAAATATCAAGACCGCTTCTCGTAGGCGGCCTTGAGACATAAACTCAGCCTTTATTGCCTCTGGAAAACTGTACTTATAGTTCAACAGTGGAATAATGACGCTGCCTGTAGGACACGACTGAAATGATGCCGGCCCCGTCGTGCAAAGGCCAGCGGATGGGGGCGCTCCTCTGCAACACTTGCTACGTGCATATAGAAACTGTGTCTATTCCTGTCAAGATCTTGGCTCATGCGGTGCAAGCAACACAGTCTAGTAATAAGAACCAGACCCAACCCCCCCTTTTTTTTCATCCCCCGTAGATATCGAAATGCCCATATCCATCCCCATCACCGCCGCCCTGGCCACCACCGCACACCAGATGAGCATCCGTAGATGATGCCAACCGCGACGAACCAGCACGTACCGTAATCCCGCTCTTCCTCATGGGGGAAACCATAAATCCGCTCGCTTTCCGACTCCATAGCCATGACCAAATAATTGCATCACGTAAAATTGTATGGGGCACCTGCCTTGCGATGGCACATTATTCATCTCCAGTCACCAAACCACCCCGCATCGGGACTACTCCCCAACACCCTCCAGCTAACGGCTACATTGTAGCTATGTAAGCAATGTACCTTCCCCCGACAAGCAAGTCCTAACTCCGGCCACAGGCAATTCATCCCCCGCCGAGAAGGTACGACCGGCATCCAACCAACATCCCAACGGGTAAATGAGTAAATCCTTCGGAATATCTTATTCATCAGAGCTGAATGGCCCAATCTCCGTGCTTAATTACAGCTCCGTTGTCCCGCTCACGCTCTGTCGGACGCTCTATACCTAATTGCCTCTGCCGCCGTCTTTTGTCATTTATTCCGAGGCACTCCCATCCTGCCCCTCCATATTACCCCGCCACCACCACCAGAACCATATATAACATCACCAACTCCCGCACTCACAATCGACGCATTCATACTCAATCCAGACTATATGCCCCCCCCATCCCTCATCACCAATCTTCCGCCAAGCTACTTCATTATCCAAGTAGGCCAGAAAAACGTCCGACCATGGCGCCCGTCCCGCAAACCATGAAGGCCATTCAAATCTCCCAAACGGGTGGCCCCGAGGTCCTCCAGCACAAGGACATTCCCGTCCCGACGCTCTCTAGAAACCAGATCCTCGTCAAAAACGACTTCATAGGCGTAAACTTCATCGACACCTACTTTCGTACCGGCCTCTACCCTGCCCAGTTCCCTCTCACTCTTGGCCGCGAAGCCGCCGGCACGGTCGTCGCCTCGCAGAGCGATGTCCCCGTGGGCACCCGCGTCGCGTACATGGGCAATGCAACCTACGCGCAGTACTCGGCCGTGGATGCCGCAAATGCGGTCAAAGTTCCCGAGAAGCTTACCACCGAGCAAGCAGCGGCTGTGTATCTGCAGGGCCTCACGGCGTGGACGTTTATTCGGGAAGCCGCGAATGTTCAGCCCGGACAGTGGACACTTGTGCACGCAGCAGCCGGCGGCGTCGGCCTGCTACTCGTGCAGATGCTGCGGAGCGTTGGGGCAAAGGTCATTGGAACGGCCAGCACGCAGGAAAAGTGCGAGCTTGCGAAGAAGAATGGTGCTGAGTGGACGATTAACTCGGGCGATGATGTAGTGGCCAAGGTCAAGGAGATTACGGGTGGGCATGGGGTCGATGCTATTTTCGATGGAATTGGCAAGGCGACTTTTGATGCCGATTTGGAAATGATTGCTATGAAAGGACATCTTGTCTCCTTTGGAAATGCCGTAAGTGGTTTCTGCGCCTGAAAAGTGTAGGTGACTCAATCTGCTAACCGAGTGACAGTCTGGGGCCGTTGCACCTCTGAGCATTCTCAGGCTCGGAGCCAAGAATGTCAAGCTCATGCGTCCCGTTGTCAACGGCTATGTGGCTGAGCGAAAAGATCTAGAAAAGTACTCGAATGAGCTGTTTGAGCTGGTCACGTCTGGAAAGATCAACGTTGCTATCCACGACGTTTATCCCCTCTCTGAAGCTGCTCGGGCTCATGTAGATATTGAAAGCCGCAAGACTACGGGAAAACTCCTCATCAGCTGCGAGTGACTAGCAGCAGACTTGAGAGGCAAAGTGTAAAGAAAGGCCTAGGCGCAAAAGCATAATATATAGAGGCTTCTTCATAATGTATCATTTTCTCTAGCTGAAACGCAGTCTAAATCGGTCATCCATGATCATGAAATCCTGGCCATATATCTCAGTTCCTCCATCTTCATATTTCATCCCTCTTAAGACGAGGGTGTATTGATGGCCGCCAACAGTTCGGCCGGGGGCTCCTGGCGGTAACCCTGGGGATTGTTCTTGACCCATCGCCACAAGTCCTCGCAAGCCTTCTCCATTGTGAGCTCCGTCTTCCAGTTCAATTCCTTGTTGGCGAGGGTAGGGTTGGCGGTAAGATCGAGAACATCACCTTGTCGACGGGCGACGACCTCGTATTTCAGATCACGTCCCACAACAGCGCTGAAAGCCTTGATCATCTCGAAAACGGTGCTACCACGACCAGAGCCCAAGTTCCACGCCTTGACACCAGGCTTGTTTTCGCGAAGGAAATTGAGAGCGGCAAGGTGACCTCTAGCCAGATCGAGAACGTGGATGTAGTCGCGGATAGCGGTGCCATCAGAGGATTTGTAGTCTACCAGTTGTCAGTAAATGCGACCTTACTTGCTATTTTGCCCTGTGGTCTCGAAAATGAACTCACCGTCACCGAAGACGAGAAGCTTCTCGCGTTCGCCTGTAGCAACCTTGCCCAGCAATGGCAGCAGGTTGTAGGGAACACCTTGAGGGTCCTCGCCCATGATGCCGCTGGGGTGCGCACCGCAAGGATTGAAGTATCGGAGCAAAGCGCCGTTCCATTGCTCAGAGGGCTTGCCAGCCTTCTTCAGGTTGTTGCGCTGGGCATTAACCCAATCAGTGATAACATCCTCGATCATGGACTTGGTGCGACCGTAGGTATTGGTGGGACCGATGGGGCAGTGCTCAGGGATGGGAATCATGTTGGGGAATCGGGTAGCGTCGCCGTAAACGGTGGCCGAGGATGAAAACACAATGTTGGCTACATTGTTGCGCTCCATAGAACGGAGCAGAGCAATGCTGCCGCCAACATTGACGCGGTAGTATTCGAGAGGGATCTCGCCGGATTCACCGACAGCCTGGTGACACAGGTTAGCGAATCATTCGACAAACCGCGAGGCCCAAAGACATTCGAGATTTGAAGGAAAGAAGCGTACCTTGAGGGCAGCAAAATGAATGACACTGTCGATCGCGGGGTGTTTGGCGAAAACCTCGTCGAGGGCCTTCTCATCGGTTACGTCGAGCTGATAGAAGTCGGCGCGGCGACCGCAGATCTTCTGGATGCGGTCAACGGCGACCTTTGATGAGTTGTAGAGGCTGTCGACAATGACGACATCGTAGCCATTCTCGAGAAGGGTCAGAGTAGTGAATGAGCCAATATAGCCGGTACCACTGCGACGAAGCGAAAAGCAATCGAGGTCAGCTTTTTCGGCCCAGTCAAAGAGGTGGGAGACAGGGAGAGAGAGGGCGATATTAGGGGGTCTAGCTGGCCCACGACAAGCTTCTCACAGAGCGATTTCTGCCGTATTGAGGCGTAAAGCAAAACTTCGCCAGCGTTGGGCAATAACACGACTTACCCAGCGACGAGAACGGTTCCGACAGGCATTTTTGGTGGCTTGACTGGAGCGACAGTTGTTTGTTTGGAGAGCACTCAATTGATGAGGGAGGCAGGGAGAGAGGGACAAAAGTTTGGCGGGGTTGGAGAATGTCAAGAAGGTTGGAGGGGCAGCACGGGGTGAGGGTGGGTGGGGGGAGGGCCGGAGTTGGAGCGAGCGGTACCTAACAAGGGGCGAGATGCGTATGGGCTTATTGCAAGACAAATTGAAGAAGCTTGCTGGTGGGAATTGGATGAAGGAAAAGGAAAAGGAAGAGGAGGAGGAGGAGGAGGAGGAGGAGGAGGAACACTCCCCGTCCCGTCTCAAGAAATCCAGAGAAGACACGCCTAGGCGGGACACAAGAGAAAAGAGCTTCATGATGGAGTGGGTTGATCTTGGTGCGGAACATCAGCAAGGAACGCCAGATTGCCAATCAACCCATGCTCATGCGCAAATTACGCCGTGATGAGCACTTAAGACGGTGGCAAGCGCCACACGTGGGCTGCACTGCATGTCGGAACGCTGAGCAGCTTTGGCGACCTCCAATGGACGGACGCCGGTGGGACAGAGTGTCGTTTGTTCATCGCTGCTCGGCCTGGGTAAAGATGTGTTTGGTGGGACGAGACAGACACGGGTTCCGCTTGTAGTCAGTTATGGTGTGCTTTCAACAGTTTGTCAACATAGCAAATCTATCAACGGTAAGTAGTGAGATCGTCTAGAGTCGGTTGCACACGTTCTGCTGTTCTCAACAGCAAAACCGTACTACGTACTCCGTAGCCGCCTCTATAACGACGGTCGGCCCTTGAAAAGGCGGTGATGGACAACACCCCGGCAGATATTCCGAGCCACCACTACTCTGAATAATACGCGAAATTATTGCGCACCATCGCCGATCGGTGTCTCCAAAGGCCTCTTCCCCCCCTGCCAGAGCGCCCATCATGGAAAGGATGTGGCAAGCCTTTGTGCGTACCGTATGTAGTGTCTGCTACAACATGTCCAACCAATTCATATCCGTATCTAGTTATTCAGTTATCCTAAGCTGAGTCACTCGGCAAAGGGGAGGGGGCGAGCAAGAAATGGCCGCCGTCCCCCCACATTTTATCAGTCACCCCGAAAAAATGTCCGTCGATTACACAGGCGGGCTGGGCAATGTACAATGTGAAGAAAATCACCAGAAAGCGACAATATCGTGTCCCCTCTTCAATTAACACATAAATAAATAAATAAATAAATGGCCGACATATGCACGCATTATCCCGGAACATCAATCGCACCTCACATGTGGCACGTTCACTGAGCCCGTAGTCCACCCACTCTCGCTTTGTAACACCAGCCAAGGACAGCCTTTGCCAGCTGCCGTTATGGCTGACATTATGATCATTATTAATTTTCAAGGTCGGCCCCAGTTGAGTTTGGTTCGAACTGAGAAGATTTTACATTCGGGCCAACAAAAAAAGCCCCCCAAAAGTGTACATAAATATGCCAACTTGGGCGTGTGATGGTACCCTACTCAGTTCTATGGCCCTGGTGTCAGCCGGTCCGGTATTTCTCCAACAATCCCATCGCAGACTTTCCTTCGCCATTCCACTCCTGCAATTATGCGTCATCTCCAAAATGAGACACTGCCTCCTCTTCGTCTTGTGAACCCGGAATGTCAAGGTGGTTCCTCGTCTGTCTCGTCTGTCTCATCCTCGTCCGAGCTGTGAGAAGAGGGACAATTCCCCCGCTCTGGCCGTGTCAATGATCTCTTGAAAGTTAGCGGGGATATTCTCCCAATCCGTTTGTGAATCTCTCTCTACATCTTCTTCAGTCTGGATAAAAAATTCCAGTAGAATGTCTTCCGCTATGATATCTTTCCATAGCAGTAGCAGATCGGTCATGTCTAGTAATTGCTCTGAATGTTCCGAGAAGCCTTGTTAGGCTTCAAAAGCCGTATCTGCCCCTTGACCCAAATGGTTGTATTATTTATACATGGTGATTTGGTCCCAATAGCTGGGGCGAGTCTCGAAGGAACATGCGATGAGCCTGTGCTTGCTGATCGCTATGTCATCCAACACATCGGGATAGCCTTCGAAGTAAGCTGCAGTCTTGTGTGAGCGGTAATGTTCAGATTCTATGGGATGGGTTTACTTAAACTTCGGCATGGACCGTTTTAAAAAAGGAATATTGTATCGTTCATCCTCGTCTTCTTCAACACGTATCCAGTCATCAAACTCCCGGTCGGACACCCTTTGCCAAATGCATCTCGGTGAATCATGCCATCTTCCTGCTGGAGCTCGCAAAACGTCGGTTTCAGCAAAACCATGATCCGTCGGAATATCCCGATGCTTGGGATAACATGGAATTTCTGGAAAGTCGGGTCGAAGCCATGAAGAAAACCGCGAGGCAGCAATTGGAAGACCAATTTATCGCTGCCTGGGAAAATTCAGGGCCAACCTAGAAGCGTATTCAACATGCACAGCTCTGTCCGTGATGAGCCCTGGGGCGAGAAGAGTCTGGCTAAACATAAAAACCTGTCCCAAAAAGAGTCGACAATCTTGCTCCAGTGCCGCACGGGGTGGATTGGGCTCCGGAGCTTTCTGCATACGGCAAAGATTTCTGATTCACCGCGATGTTTACGCTGTCTTCAATGCCCACAGACCGTCAAGTATTTGTTCATCCACTGCGAGGATTCGGAGCTCGTCAAGGCTCGAGGCCTGCTGCGGCGCCAACTTGGGCACCTAAATCTGCCCACAATGCTATCGGAGCATCCCGCCCTCGCCGCAATATTTGCACTAGAACATTTCAAACTCGATCAATTTTCTGGGAAGAAGTGGCATCAAACCTCCCAGAATCTAGGCGCAGACGACAACACCAGCCGACAAAATGTGTATCCTCAAGAACACAAGCTAGTAGAGTTGGCGAACATATATTAAGAGCCTCCTCCCACACTCCCTTCTCGCATGACTTATGTTTTCCTTGTCACATAACTATTACGCCACGAAGCAGCGCGACAAAACACAACACAGCACAGCACCTCTCATCCAGCCATCAGTCCCAGACCCAGTCTGTCAGAGACTACCACTTGTGAGGGCATTCAGGGATCATGAGGCCGTAGAGCTAGTGATGCACCTCAGGCTATTGGAGGAGAGTATCATGCAGCTAGCAAACTTTTCACTGCGGGGTAGCGGCGAAGCATAAGTAAGGAAGGAGAAGACCAAATCTTTAGAGGGTCGGAGATTAAGACCGTCAACAACAGAATGCTACCTTGCTGCTGCGAAGAAACGAATACATCAGGAGTCTTGTTCATCACTCTGCTATATCAGAACCCAGTCGTGACCCAGTCCTGGTCCCAGTCCCTCACTCGAGAAACTACTACATGAGCATTTTGGCCGCCACCACTCTGGAGTTCCTGGGCCTGCCGCCCGAAATCCGCTCGGTCATTTACGATGTCTACGTCTCTGTAGATGGGAGTTATCTGGTCTTGGTTCCGACCACCTGTTGCCCACGAAGACGAGATCTAAGCATGACTCGTAGCTGCTAGGCTTTTCAGAAATTTTGCAGGTCACAGTTCCTGGTCTTACACACGACAACATGCCGCTCGCTCGAGTCTTCATGTTGAGCAACTTGGCATCAGACGAGACCTTGGAAGATTGAATGGACTAAGTCGGGTGATGAAGATTAAAATCCCCAAGCAACACGTCATGGTCGTTGCACCACCATTCGCTCAGCTCCTCTATGGACAGCTTGGCTTTGTCTTTGTCTTGATTTCTGTTGTATACGTTGTGGATTGCGATAGGACCATCTGGAGCGTTGGCGTTGCCGACTGTTTGTTCGCCACCGCATGCTACCCTGGTGCCTGAGGCCTAGAACTAGTTGCCATGATGGTGCAACAAGACGGGAGCAGGAGAATAGCGCAACAGTAACATAAAATAGGCAAACGATACATAAAGGAGAAATGACAGGATCAGGCCCAGCAGCGAAACTGGCCGAGACACTCCCTATATCACTGTATTTGGGGGAATGAACCGCTGGGGGGTTGGGGGCGGTGTATCAAGACTGGATTCTGATACAGCAGAGTGATGAACAAGACTCCTGATGTATTCGTTACTTCGTAGCAGCTAGGTAGCACTCTACTGTTGACGGTCTTAATCTCTGACCTTCTAAAGATTTGTTCCTTTCCTCTCTACTTATGCTCGTCGCTACCCTGCAGCGAAGAGTTTGCCAGCTGCGTGATACTCTCTCTCCGGTAGCCTCAGGTCCGTCACTAGTTCCATGGACCCGCGGGAATCATTGAATGCCCTCACAGGTGGTGGCTTCTGACACGGTGGTTCTGCATTGGACGACTCGACATAAATTGCCAGGTGAAATATCCGTCACCTGAGACATGGAAATTTCAGAGTGATCCATACAGTGGAATTAAGAGTTTTGAACGATGGCATATCAGTCTAGAGGCTCGTCAAATCGCACAGCATGTGGCTGTTGTTGTACGTCTCAAATCTGGACCACGCTGTTCAGCTTATTATGAAAAAGCGCCGCTTCGACACGGATGGCCAACAATCCACTGTTCAGTATGGCAATCTCTTCTTGTGTATCCAACAAAATTCTGACTTGTGCGAGCAGACCTGCATGTGGAGCCGCCATCCCTTTGTTCTGTTTCAAATGTTCTGCGGTGGTCAGGCACTCAACGCAACATTGCCCGTTCAAACAAAGCAGTATGTTCCACTGTCCAAACTACAATCAAAAAGGCCATGCAAGCTATTTCCGACAGTGTCCGAGCTCTACTTCCATTGATGAGTGAAGGAGGGTGGATGCCGCTAAGAAGATTCCGCCTCTTTGGGCTTGTCCTGGGGCAACTTAGGCAAGACCTCAGCCGCCGTCTTCTCCCATACAGGGAACCAAGAGAAACAAGGGCGTCCGGCCAAGTCACGAAGTATTTCTCTCCAGGACCTAATACAGGATAGAAATAGCAGCTATCCCAGTTTGTTGATTGTCCATAATGGCCATTATTATTATGTCTGGTTATACAGGGTCTGGTTATACAGGGTCTGCGTCGAAGGATGGTTTAGACTGTTTTGTTCTTCTTTTTCTTTTCCCTTGTTTTATTTATATAGTCTGTTTCCCGTCTTTGATGCGTGGCGACTTAGGTCCTCAGCGAGCGATATGCCTAGCAGTACTAGCTTTGGACTATCCTCTGGCTGCATGTCTAGCAACAAAGGAAAAAAAAACCGATAATTGATTAATGAATAAATAGTTTATTAATCTCTTTTCCCTAAGAAGCACGTCTTGTTCTAGGCGGTGTGACGACAAAGTCTTTGAGCCAGCCTAGGGACTACTGAATGCCAATCTCTATCAGTGTTAACAGTGGTCATTTCTTGGTCATGAACTACGAGCTGAGAGTGTTGCCAGGACTCCGGTCGAGCTGTATTGTTGATGAGAACCGTTGTAAAGGCTTGGAGAAAGCCACTGCCAGACACGCATGAAACACTGCGGCTAAAACCGGATACTAACTAACTAACGCCACGCCAATGTCTTGTTCCCTTGTGGAGTACAGAACACTACGGAGTACTCCGTACTCCGTAGTAATTACTGACTAGCTCGCTCCGGCCCAACGAATTGGCCCCGTTGTGATGATGACAGCGGTCGTTGCCCGTTCAGACCTGCACGTGACCCTGCACAGAACTTCGCGTCGTTTGCGTCGGTAAAGCTTCGGCGCGCGTCACCACCTCAGGCGCGTTTACCTGCAAACATCACATTTGCCGTCCACAAACAGTGACATTGAATTCATCTGGTATAACATCACCAGTCGCTAATTGTGACGACTGTTTGCTTCTATGTTTCTTGGCGTTTTCTGCGGACTTTCAGGCGCGCATGGCTATCACGCTTCGCCCAAATTTTAGAAATATTCACCGTGCATCGCTTCCCTCACAGACAGTTCGGTGCCAGATTCACAGCTAAAAGTAATCCGAGCGTAGGAGGGATGCTCACATCAACATGCCCTTTGTTAGCAAGCACCTCTGCGACAGCCCGCTTTCGACTTCCTGGGATACAAGTCTAGCTTCTCGGAGAGATCCTTTGAGTGAAGTGGCTGTATACAGCGCCTGGCCGTCGTCGCACCAGTCCTGCTGTTTTCACCCGTTGCACGAGCTCACCCTCTGCTCACCTGACTCACTCGCATTTCACACCCAACATCTTGCACGGCCATTATAAATTCTTGCAACATACTTCTGCCTCTATTTTCTCGCTACGTTCTCATTTTAACAAATAATAATTACGCGTCGTCACTCACCAAATTACCCGATGCCTCCGCGAGCAGCTGGCCGACGGCAACCAAGGTTCTCCAGAGAACCCGATGGGCCGTCACACCAGAACCCACACTCTACTTTTCAAAAGCCAAATCTTCCGCCGCTTCAGGGAACTCCCAGCTCCAGGAGACAGTATTCTTATGGTGCAGAGGTTGAGCCCATGCGATCGCGGCCTGGCCACGGGCTACAACAGCAAACTCAAGTGCGAGACATCAGTACGGCAGTTAAAGGGGTCTTGATCAGGCCTGACGGACCGGAGGGAGAGGAAGAAGAAGGGGCACAGGAGGAGGAAGTGACAGGGGAAGGAGAGCAGCCAGCGGATATCACACAGCCGCAGAGCCAGCGTGAACACCATGCCATCGAATCCGAACCAGATGAACTCGCTGGCGGGCCGCCGCATGATCCATCTCGGCCTTCTTGTATGTGAAATTTGTATGACTTTCATACATGAATCTGACTGTCTTTAGATCTCTCCGGCCCCTCTGCTTATAGGATGCCAAACCATCCATTGTTGTCGTCGAGAAACCCACTCCTCGGCGGCAGTGACGGTGATGATGTGCGCAGTTTTGGGATTGAGAGCGACCTCTATGGTGATGCTACGATAGATTCGACACCTAGAGCACCACTACCTCAACCATCACCATTGCGCGAAGTACAGACCACCAATACGACTTCTGCAAATAACAGACCCCGACGCTCCGCGCGCAACAAACAAGGTGTTATTGCAAGCGAAGATGAGGTAGAGCTGGTGAGGCAACCTGAACCAAAGGGGCAAAAAAGACCAGCAGGTTCCACAATAGGGCCCTCACCTCTTCGTTCAGCACCCCGTCGACCCCATAAGCTAGCCCCCCCACCTCGCCCGCGGCAGATGCCAGAGATAATAGAAAATGAAGAGGAGGAGACGGACATAGAAGAAGAGAGGGACGGAGATGCGACTGAAGAAGAGGAGCAGGATGAAAGCGTAGAAGATGAGCCTGTCCGACGTCTCGAACCACAGCATGCTATCAAAACGAATATGCCAGCCCCTAGGCAGCCCCTGCCAGCTTCTGGAAGTAGGACTCAGAGAACACGGATCGGCGGGCCATCCCCAGCTCAACCTCCGCCACAGGCTTTGACAGAGCCGCAACGCCCAGGCGGCAACACGAACTTGTTTCGGCAGCCGGCACAGACCGGATCAAACCAAGCAGCAAGCATACGGCAAGCGGGTCCTGCGTCACGGGAGCAGCGGACACAAAGGCGAGAGTCTGAAGAGCCAGCATCCTCTCAAGATAGCTCGGAATCTGGTCGATGGCTGAGTAGGGCGGCGGCAACTACGAACTTCCAAAGCTTGCTTTCCCATGCAAAGTTTTTGACAAGTAGCAGCCCTTTCCCACTGACCAGGCGGTATCCAACGGATCCAAACGAAAGGGAAGCTGCCATTCAGAGAGATATTGACGCAGCCGAGGCGGAACTAGCTCGTGAGCGACGCCAACGGGCTGCTGAAGAAGCACGTCGACGCCGGCAACAGAGATGGCATTGGTTCAATTCGTTCAACTTCCTGCGCTTCTTAAATCCCTGGAACTATGCCAGAGGAGCGGTGTGGCTTGTGGAGACAGTCCTCAACTGGATTATGCAGCTCATTCATTATATAATACCTATGGGTCTTTGGGATCGCCTGTCATCGGTGTTTGGGTTTCTCCCGCACATAGTAGCAGGTTTTCTCGCTTTCGTGCTGGCCTTTCTACTAGCCACGCAATTAGCCGGTTCGACAAACGGTGATTGGGCTCCGAATGCTATTGAAGCGACATGGCAAACACTTGACAACGTGCGACACAGGTTCAATCACTTCATACCCACAGTTACTTGGCCCAAAAAAGACCGCTGGGTAGATCTCGAAGGTTTATGGGACGATGATTCTTCCGCAAGCGACAAGGTAGAAAAATTTCTAGCTCGCATGGAAGACGAGTTTCTGGCATTGAAACGAGCAGGCAGGATGCATGACGCATCTCTCAAAAAACTCCAGAACGTCCTCCCCAGCATAGTGCATATGGAGTTGGCGGATGGAAGACCGGTTGTTTCCCAGGAGTTTTGGCACGCGCTGCGAAACTTGATTCGCGAGGACGGCGAATTCTTGACGTTTGATAGGAAGGGTTCGGTGTATGAGATGACTTCCGAGCGGCATTGGAGGGCCATCGCATCACGACTGGTGACCGACCCCATCTTCACGTCAACCCTAAATTTTACGTTGGAAGATTTCGACACTAGAATCGGCGAGAAAATGACCACGTACTGGGATTATTGGGTCAAAGAAAACGATGACAGGATCACAAAGATGCTCGGATCAGCAGTGGATAAAATCAAGGCCCCCGGCTCACAGAAGGACTTGGACGATCGAATGAGACAAATTGCCAAGGAGCAACAGGCACAACTGGACCAGCAGAAGGGTCGAGTCGTCACCCGAGATGAGTTCCTACGGCACCTCAGAAACGAGTTTGCAACCCATCGATCAGAGATCCGCGCCGGGCTGGAGGCCCTTCAGCCTCAACTAGAGAGTCTTGTCAAGCAGTCTGTCGATCTCGCCACCAAAGACATACCCCACGGCATGAGCCGAGCAGACATCACTACCCTCGTCAACGGGCTCGTTCACAAAGCCTTCGCTGACATCAACCTCGATGCCCTAGCTCAAGGCACCATCCACAGACACTGGGACACTGAGCTCCGCCACCAAATCAACTACTTCGCCATAGGGTCCGGTGCCATCATTGACGCCAAACACTCGTCCAGCACATGGGATCCCACCCATCGAGGCGTTGTGTCTCCGGAGAAATACCAAGTCGGCTTCCGCGGTTCCAGACCCTTCCCGCCAACCGCCGCCCTCGACTCCTGGCAAGACGAAGGCGACTGCTGGTGCGCAGCTCGGTCCGCCAACCACCGCGGCAACCCGCACGGCGCGAGCCTCGCCGTCCAACTCGCTCAACGTGTCGTCCCGCAACACATTGTCATTGAGCACATTCTTCCCGGGGCGACAAGAGAACCTGGCGCTCGCCCGAAAGTCATTGAAGTATACGCGGACATCCAGGACTCTGACGTCCGCGAACGGATTCTCGACTTTGGGGCAGTCTACTTCCCAGACGATGAGAGCGACTGGAACTTCACGCCGCCGGACTATCCGAGCCAATTTGTCAAGATTTCGCAATTTGTTTACGAGGCGGCTGGTATTCATGACGGGGTGTACGTGCACAGACTAAGCAGCGAATTGATGGAGTTGGGGGCAGCGACGGACCATGTCATTGTGCGGGCGGTGAGCAACTACGGCGCGGAGAATCATACGTGTTTTTATAGGGTTAGGCTGTATGGGTTTAATCCTGAGTTGGATACATGGCCTTGATGGCGGGCATGAAGGGCGGGACGCGATGGGACTGGTGCCAAGGACATTGACATGACGGTGTTGCTGTGGCTAGCTCACCAGTTAGCAGCATGGTAGTGGTGGGTGCATTTTTTGGCGTTTGGGGAACTTGGATTTAGTGTTTTGGGGACGGACGCGCGAATAGAATACACCCACTGGCTGGCTTGACTGGGTCTTTTTTTTGGTGTTCACGCTTCAGCCTGATAACTTGAGCATCATCAATCAATCAATCAATCAATCAATCAATCATTCATTCATTGCTTCTGTCATTGCAAATTGTCCCGCTTTGGCTAGCCGTTGAATTCGATGTCCTGCAACTATGTAGTTTCCTCCTCTCTGAGTGCAGGTACTCCGTATATGTACATATAATCACCAGTACTCCATTCTCCATTCACCTAACCGTCCAACAGTCCCGTCGCCAAAGCCTCCAGATCCTCCAACGTCTCTGGCTCCTCACTCACCTGGAATACTTTACCCTTGCTCTTCTTCTTCTTCTTCTCCGCACTCTTCGCACCCTTCTCTTCCTGTTCGTCATCATCGTCCTGGAACCACTTCTTCTTCTTTCTAGGCGGCTCATCATCCTCCGTATCTTCACCTGGACGAGGCAACGACCTCAACAGCGCCAGTGGATCCTCGTCATCCTCATCACCACCAACCAGCATAGGCGCCCCATCCTCCAGATCAGAACCCTCGCCCCTCTCTCTAGCTCTCCGCTTCTCTTTCTTCTCTCGTTTCTTCTGCTTCGCAAGCTGCTTGTCGTCCATATCCGCCTCGCGCACTCTCGCTGACTCGCTCTCCACGAATTTCTGCCGTTGCTCATCCGCAGGGCCTTCGTTCGCAAAGTCCTCCTTGTCCTGGAGCTCGTAAATCTCATGAGAATTGCCGTCGTCGTCAAAGACCAGCTTCGTAGGGTTGCCCCTGAACTTGAGCATCTTCTTTTTGGACTGGAGGGCCTTTTCGCGCCGCTTCGAGTCGATCACGTAGGGCTCGGCACCGCCCAGGCCCTCTATGACCTTGGCGTTGCTGATGTGTCCCTTCTCGATCTCGGCGGCGAGGTCTTCGTCGTTCAGACGACGCTTGACGGCGAGGAAATCGTCGTCTGAGTCGGAGTTGGCGTCGCCGTCCAGGACGAGTTTGGAGTAGTGTTTGGAGAGGACGTCTTGGTTTTGCCGCTCAAACATCCTGTCGTATTTGGTGCGAACTTCGGGCTTCTTCTTGTCCTTCTTGGTCTTGTCGTATTTGCCGTCCAGGTCCATGTCTGACTCTGAACCGCTGGACATGCCGTCTCGGGGCGCGTTCTTGATCTTTTTGATGTCGTCGCCCTTGTGGAATTTGATCTGGGGGGTGCCGGGAAGACCGAGTCCCGCGGCAAAGGCATCCAGGTTGAGCTTGTTGAGTTGGAAGACCTGCTTGTCTTTCTGGAGATGGATGGCTCGAGTGTAACTCATGAATGCCTTTTGGCCGAGGTATTTGAGATCGGGGTTCTGGAAGCACATATTTTGCAGGTCGTTCGCTATACTCTTCCTCTTCTTCTCTTTGACGTGGACTTTTTGGATGGGAATTTTCTTGTGCTCAAGACGCTTGATCATGCCTTCTTCTTCGCTGGGGTCGAGGAATAGCACGGCCCGGCCGTTGCTTTCATATCGTGCCGTTCGACCCACGCGGTGGATATATGTGTCGACGTCTTCGGGACAGTCTGCTTGTATGACCCAGTCGACGGCTGGGAAATCAATACCACGAGCAACCACATCGGTAGCGAAGAGACAGGAGTGCTTGGCAGCGGTAAATCTTGACGTGATTTCGAGACGTGCGACTTGCTTTTGTCGACCGTGGAGATGCAGCAGCGGGATACCGGGCTGAAGATGGCGGAAGCTTTCGTAGACGAAGCGGACTTGTTTGCCGGAGCTGAGGAAGACTACAATTTTGCTCTTCAGATTAGATTTTATGAAGCCATAGAGTGTGTCGAGCTTTTCGGGGAGCGGAGTCACGATATAATGCTGCTGCAGGTTCGTAGGCGTCGCGCTCGCAGCGGCTTCGTGGACGGCGACGTATTCGGGCTCTCTGAGACTCAACCGAGCCAGGTCAGACACTCTTTTGCTCTGCGTCGCACTAAACATGAGCGTTTGTCTCGACTTGGGCAGGTGCTCAACCAGCGCATCCACAGCAGACTGGAAACCCATGTCCATGATGCGATCCGCCTCGTCCAGCACCAGTATCTGCAGATTATTGGCGTCAAATCCGACCGTCTGGTCGAGATGCTGCAGCATGCGACCTGGCGTACAGACCAGAATATTCATCCGGGCCAATCGCTGCGCCTCCTCCTTCAAGTTCTTGCCGCCGATGACCAAGCCCGCCGAGAAGGTGTGGTACCGGCCGATCTTGCGGAGAACCTCGAAAATCTGCACCGCCAGCTCACGAGTAGGCGAGATGATCAGTGCGCCCAGGCCATCGAACTCAGTCCATTGCGCTCTATATAATTTTTCCAAGACCGGAATTAGAAATGCCAGCGTCTTTCCGCTGCCGGTCTTGGCTGCGCCGAGAACGTCGTTGTGCTGGAGGGCGAGCGGGATGGCCTGCTGCTGGACTTCGGTGAGGGTCTGGAAATGCGACGCTTTGAGTCCTGAGGTGGTGGGTTGCGACAAGGGGAGGTCGGTGAAGTTTCTGATCTCTGACGACTTGGGGTCCTACAGGCAGAAAAAAGCAGCATGTTAGCACACGAAACGGGTGGCATTGACGTATCGTTAATAAATCGCAAGGACCAAAGAAAAAAGAGAAAATCGGTCCTGGGGCGTAGCCTACAAGGTCAGTCACGGCTTGTTCTAGCTTTGATAGATCGTCCTGGTTTCGCTTCCGTTTTTGCTCGCGAGGATCGGGTTGTCTCTGCTTATGCAGCTTTGGCTGCCGGATTGCGGTTCGAGTTGCCATGGTCTCGGGCAAACGGGGGGTTAAAGAAAAGATACAGCTGGGTGGTGGAGGAGGAACTTCTTTTGGAGTTGAGCAGAAAAAAAAGTCTAATCGATAAGAGGCTTGCTTTCGGGAGGAGCGGGGCGGCGGCGACTTGAACTGCCGACTGCCGATGGCTGTGCGCGCTGTACTCCGTACGCCGCACAACACCATACGTACAAACTCCGTAGTTCCTGACTTGCTCCTTTAAGTTCGCGGCTTGCGGTGGGTTCAGGAACCCAAGGTTAATGTCTGCATATCAAAAGCTTAACCGAGTATAAAAAAAAAAAATAGGTTTGCTCGGTAGGAGTTGGATCAAAGCTTAAAACTATGATAAAAATATATGTAGGACTGCCAGCAGCTACCAATTTAATGTCTATCAAGGCCAATGCCTATCCAAAGCTTAACCTAGTATAAAAAATAGGTTTGCTCGGTAGGAGTTGAATCAAAGCTTAAAACTATGATATATATATATATATATATGGGACTAGTAGCTACCTTTAGTGTCTGCTAATGTTCCTCCAATCTTCCCTTCCCATTTCACCTTGGCCTCCGTTTGCCTCTGCCTCTTGGTTGCCGTCGCGCGCTGCGTTCCCCGGATCGCTCACTCCGAAGCCATGCTTATCTTGGAACCAACACTCTGCTCTCATGCAACACAAGCCCTCTCCCACTATTCAGTCAACGGGGAACGCAGGTCCGGTCACCATGCTGTCCCCAATATCTTGGTCCACTGCATGCTCAGTGAGATGTTCCCGTCCGAGTTCCTCGATAACCCCTGGTACGCCGCCGGCAGCCCTGACCCGTACGCGATTGTAGAAATCCCCAGAAGCTACGTCTCCGTTGAATTCCTCATCTTTGTAGGCTTCACCCCGGAAGCCGCGCTTGTAATCTGGAACAGCCAGCAAGATGCGAAATGCCGCGCGTGTGACTTCCGTCGCCACATTGTATCGCACATCCGGGACAAAGCGCAGGGACTACACAAAACAATAATACGGCAGAGCTGGGTGGACGGCCTAATGGCGTTGGGGGTCAATCAGTGGTTCGTATGGTATATTCTTCGCGGATGCAGCATTGCCAGCGCCTGCAATGCCGGGAACGGTGATCCCACGCCGTGGCTGGAAAGGCACATTGAGCATACCGCTCGGTTCCTGGACAAGTTGTCCGTCTCCCTTCCGGTGGTGCACTGGGTGCTGACCATGAGGGCCCAGCCGGGTGCTGCCAAGACTGTCGGCGCCTCGGCACTAAAGGCAATTGCTTTGAAGACGAAGCTGGAGGAGCAGCCTCTCGGTGCTCTGCCCCCACAACCTTCCGACGAGGGAGGAAATCAGACGAGAGGTGATCCCCAGAGCTACTCCCGCAGCGGCGACGGGACGAGTGGCGGGTACTATGGTCCTCTCGAGACTTCGGAAGGGGGTATAGAATGGTAATGGGGGAAAATATAGAGCACCTGTTCGGACGCAAAATTGTATGGGTCGTCTTTTTGAAATAGCAAGCTGTTTTTTTGTTTTTTTTTCTATTTTAGGATAATGCTGCTTCTCTCGATGAAATTCCCAGTCAGTTTCATATCCCACTGGGGCTTTACGATCTCGCCTGGGAACTCGGTAGTGGTAAGTGAAATGTCAATACTCCGTACGGAGTAAACGGAGTACTGAAGTAGTAGCTGCCTCCCTGCGACGGCATTCTACCGGCCCACATGGTCCGCCGTCCTCTCGGCTGCATCCACTACGCGACTGGCTACGGGGCCATCCAGGCACCGGACAATTAGTGAAGTTAGTTAATTATTCTGCCGCCTGATGCCGTCATCTGGTCGGGCAGTAAGTGCGTGTTGACCCCCACCACCGCTCATTGACCAATACACTATCCATCATCCATCATCCCTCCAGTCCGCCTTACACACCACCAACATCACGCTCCCTTCATCAACCACTACGCACCATATAAAGCAATACTCACCACTTCGCCATCCCAATACAACGCTTCTCTTCCAACCGACCTCTCGCTCAAACACCAACCACCATGCACCGCAAACTCTCCAAATCATTCATATCCCCCTCCTCCACTACCCTCTCCTCCACCACCACATCCTCCACGCTCAACCCATCATCCACGCTGCCCTTCTCCCTCACAGACCCGACCCTCCCCCTTCCGAAACTCATAGTCTTCGACCTCGACTATACCCTCTGGCCCTTCTGGATAGACACCCACGTCACTCCCCCTCTCAAGCCGTCCCCAGCCCACACTTCCGCCACGGACAAGTTTAACGAAGAGTTCGCCTTTTATGCAGACGTCCCCTGGATACTCCAGCTCCTCCCCCACGCCGTCGGTGCGGACAGCTCCCCCATCAAGCTGGGTGTTGCTTCCCGAACGTCCGCCCCTTCCTTGGCAAGAGATTTGCTCAAGATGCTGCATTTGCCGCCCTTGGAAGAAGGGGATAAGGTCAGGAAAGCGATTGATGTGTTTGATGGGGGGATGGAGATCTACCCGGGCAGCAAGATTAAGCATTTCGAGGCGCTTCAGAAGAAGACGGGGATCAAGTTTGAAGATATGCTGTTCTTTGACGATGAGCGCCGGAACGAGGAGACGGAGAAGCTGGGGCTGACGATGAGGTTGGTCAAGGATGGGATGTGCTGGGACGAGGTGGAGAGGGGGGTGGATGAGTGGAGGAAGCGAAGGGGGTTTAGAAAGGGTTCAATCTAGAGGTGGGGCATGATGGTTTTTTTTTAAATGTACGATGGAAGGGACTCGTAAGAATTGGATAGATGGGTGTTGTCGGGTCCGGTCGACTTGGGATGTTATATACACCGGGATAGAGGAGACAAACATCGCGGTTGGAACGACGATGGTGTTGCAATGATTTCGTCTACGAATTTAACGCGGGCATATTTTGTGTGTCATATATGCTGGCTTGTAGCGCTCAAGTATGGGTATTTATTAAAACATGCAAGTCTACTGACGGCCCTACAACCTATATCGAAATAAAGAGAATGGAACATACCAATCCAATGCCCCTCTCTCACTTTGTATGAGAGATCCCTACAGACCGATATCCTTCTCTTTCATTTCCACTTCATGCCAAATATTCTCTAAATGCATCTAAAAATAGCAGCACCCATTTCACACCACCCATCTCAAGCAGTTGCAGTTGCAGCAGCAGGAGCAGCAGGCGCCACTTTGGCACCGTTATTCTCCTCTGTCAGCTTCAACTTCTCCACAAGCTCCCCATTCGTGAGCGCCTCCTCAGTCTGGGCGGCATCATTCTTGGCCTCCCCAGGCGTTTGCGTGCGCTCCGAAACCTCCCCATTCGTCTGGGCACCACCACCCTCCGCGCTCGCCTTCTCCCCATTCACGCCCTCTCCACCACTGGCAGGCGGCCAGACCTTGGGCATGGTGCAGATCCTCACGCTCCTCAGCGTTCCGTTCTCCCTGCCCAGCCCCACGCAAGCCACTCTCCTGCCGTGGTCAATGTCCTCCCACACCATCGGACCGGACGGGAAGGATGTGTACCCGTTGTCCCATTCAATCACGCCCTCCCACTCCGGGTCCGGAACGCCCAGCTGGCCGAAGCTGTAGTCCAGCTCGCCACCGTACTTCTTCGGGATGTTCCTCGGGTCGATAAAAGCCTCGAGCGTGGGCCGCACCTCTTGGGAGCTCAGCACGAAGATCTTGGATACGGTGATGGGGTCGAACCAGCGCTTGATCCAGCCCCACACGGTGCTGAAGAACATGGGCGCGCCGATGATGAAGATCCTGTCGAGCGTCTCGGGGTAGTGCGCCGTCGCGAGCGTGCTCGCGGCCTGCATGTGGCTCTTTAGATTCCAGAACTGCTTCAGCCCGACGCCCGAAATGTCCACAATGTTGGTGCTCATCGTGACGGGCACGTCGGGGTGCTCCCGGTCGGTGAGCTGCGTGCAGAAGGGCTGGCTGAAGCGCGTGAGGTTCTCGTACAGCGCGAAGAGGCGCAACAGCCCCGAGGGGGTCTTGCCGTCCGTCTTGGCGTCGGAGAAGGTGCCCTTTGCGCCCTGGCGCTCATACTCGGACACGGTTTTGGAGTCGAGATGCCTGATTTCGAAGACGTAGAGCGGGATTCCGCGCCGGTCGCGCCGTCCCGTCCATTGGGGGTACTTTGAGCAACACGATTAGTTAGCAGTGTGGGGGGGTTTTCGTAGAATGTCCGTGACACGCTACATGCTTTTGCTCTGGGCGAGACTAACCAATCGGCGGCTCTGCTCGTACGAATCTAGCTCAATGGTGCGATACAGCGTATCGATGTTGTTCGCGGCTCTCCAGTCCTCCGTGTCCTTGAACTGCTTATACGCCTCTTCAACGACCCATCGCCGCGCGCGCAAGTATCGCCTGAGACAGAACAAACCAGTCAGCATCGGTATGAGTCCTCCCGCGCTCCCCTCCCCCCTGCTTCCCAGCATGGGCTGTGGTGCAGGCAGCGCACACAGCCGAAAGGAAGAGGGGGAGAGGGGGGGGGGGGGGTATATGACTGTCCCCCCCGTGCATAAGCAAATATTGAAACACCTACAGCAACGTCTGGTCGTCATGACTAGCCGGCGGTCCCCTTTTCCAGACGCCCCTCTCCTCTAAGCAGGTCTTGAAATTTTCCAGCGCCTCTGCCTCCCGCTCGCTGAGGTAGCCCAGATGTCCTCGCGGATACTTGTGCTGGCTCGTCGTCGATGCCGATGATTTCACTCTGGTAGCCGGCGCGGATGTGCCGGAAGTGGCGGACCGAACTGGCGCGAGATCTGCCGTCATGGCGAACACAGCTTTCTCTACTCCGTACTCCGTACGTGGGGGAGGTAGGGCGAGCAGGAGCGAAGAAAGAAAGACAACAGTCACTCACTACCAAGCCTGTTGGGGGAGGTTCGCGCGGGATGGGGGATAAGAACGCGGCGCGCAACAGAGAGAGTGAGAGCGAGAGAGTGAGTGGGAGACAGAGGAATCTACCGAGTAGGTCACGGGAAAAAGCTGACCCTTATTATTAATAATTAGCTGTCTGAATAAAGGTTAGAGGTTGGCGGATGACGGAGTTCTGGCAAGGTCCGCCGCTAGAAGGGCTGAAATGGTCCGGACACGACGAATTGGTGGTGTGGTGGGGCGCGTGGTTTCTAGAAATGTCAACTAGCGACGCCGTGCGTGTTGGTTAGCTGGTTTGTCAGTAAGAGTATTTCTCTGGGCCGGCCGCTCTTTGTTGACTTCGCCCAGACGGCGTAAGGAGGCAAGGAGATGGGTTGTCCTGTGGCATGGGGGATGCGAGCGCCGACAAGGATGTGGACAATAATGCAACCATAACGCAAGTGGGGAGAATCTGCTGAATTGGCTGAACGGAAGTGCCTGATCTGACCGACCGAAACTGGCTGGGTGGGCTCTTCTGCCGATGGTGATGGCAGGGGTACTGGCCGACGAAGGCATTGCGGATCGGGTTCTTCAACATTCAACAATGGCTCTTCGATCCATCGAGGTGGCAGTCGGATTGATGGACAAGTGCTCTCCGGCCACGCGGAAACGCAAAGTCCACAGCATCATCAACACGGCTGGTTAGCTTGGAGCTTAGAATAGAAGCTTAGCCGCGCCACGGTTGGTGCACAGCACAAGATCCCGCGCGATTGCCGGAAGACAACTCTCACCACCTACCATGCAAGACATTGTATGATTCTTTATTGTAGTACCTAATCGCAGGAGCAGACCAAAAAAAAAACGCTTCAGTAGCGGCCCTCCCTCACTCAATAATTATGTCTTCTCCCAGACGCCGCAGCGGCAAAAAATTGATCATGACTTCCAAACTACCAAATCGCCGCATAACATCCTTCGCGTCCTGCCCAAAGCCCATTCGCGCCCGCCCTACACGCTCCCAAGTGCCGGACTGGGTCCGTTCCAGGACTAGCAGTAGGATCGTGGCCTCCTCAACGAACCACAGCACCGTCATTCGCTCGCCGCGCGCATGCTGCTCGAGATATTCCCGAATGGCACTCGGCTTGTTCGGGTCCGACGAGGCCGGAGGGGAGGAGGAGCTACTAGGTTCTGTGCCCCGACCTCGGCTGAGCCGCACGTCGACACAAACGTCATTGAATATCCATCCACCGTTATGAACTCGGGCTTTGACTTTGTCGAGGACAAGGGGATTGGTGACGCGCAGGAGGTAGCAGGCGGGTGGAAATGAGGGCGGTCCGCTCGCAGGCGAATAGTCGTACACTACCTTGCCGTCTGGACTAAGAACCAGCATTTCCGGTGAGTACGCCCACTTCATAGAGGACGGCTCGTTTCTTGTTAGTTGAGTCGCGCTCACGTAGTGATGGTTCAGGACCTTCTTTTCTCTAGCTGTGCCGTCTTGCTCCACCACAACAATGGACGAGTAAAGCTCGACTGCGCCGCGCCATCCCGCCCAGGTCCAGCTGGGGAGGTGTCTACGTCTTCGCGGTTGCTCGTCGCCGCCATGGTGCCAAAAGCTGGTCGTCAATGCAAATAAAAGCTTGGTCCGGGCTGGTCCTTGGCGTGCGGTTGGGGGTGTTGCCGGACACCACAGCGGGATCCCCACGATGCTTCCAAGCTTTCCGCTCCCGAGGGTCGTCTCCAGTCGTCTTGTGATGCCCATAAAAGCGCTGAGTGAATCCTCATCGTATGTTAATTTGCGCTTGGTGTACTGAACCACGTGCTGGTCAGATTGACGGAAGATACTGAGCGTGCTCGGCTGCTCCGCAGTCTGCGGCAACTTCTTCCAAGCCTCCCAGCTGCCATCTATGTATGAAACACCGTTGAAGATGCCAGGTCTCACAAAATCGCACATCTTCTCCTGGTCCCTGTCGTAGTATGCAGAGAGGGGTAGAATGAGAGTTTCCGGACATGACATGCCATCACACTCCCAATACATCTGCTGCTCGGTGAAGATGAGACGGCGTCGAGCCAGCAACCCTTCCTGGTAAGTCCAACCGCGAGTATACCAAGTCGAGTCTATTATGTTTTTGCGAGGATCCCGTAGACTAGAAACCAATGTCACGTTGCCGTCAGTGAAGCTGTACTTTGGTTGCTCTGGTCGTGTGGTGGAGCCCACGCCCGACAGGCCGTGCCTTGCATTGTCGCCGTGAGAGGCAATAATGGTGACTATAGCGCCTTCGAATATTTCATCCATTCGTCCAATCTGTTGCGTACGCTCCCTGGGGCTGGTAGAATCAATGCATAATTTATCCATCCACAAATAGCGAAGTCCAAGCTCCCGAGTCACAGCGACGGCGTCTCGCAAAACGTTGGGCCAGGGTTCCGTCTCGACGCTTCCAGAGACATAACTCAGGGCTACATAATTCTCGGACAGGGGCCGCTCAACCGCCCGCGGCGGTGATTGGTCACAATCAATCAGCTTAAAGCCCGGCAAATCTATCGAAATTCGGCGTCGTCCGCATCGTCCCTGGTGATGGCGGTCGCAAAATTGCAGCCAGTTGCGGGCGACGGATAAATCCGCCGTCTGCCCAATTTCTCTGCCCCAGATTCCCTTTTGGAGCCAGGACGAGTCCGTCAAGAGCGCAGGCGGCTCTGGCGTCCGTCTGTCACTACTCCTGGCTCGACCTCGTACAGCTAGAGGCTCGGAAGATACCTGTGGCAAGGTTCTGTAGAGCATTCCGTTTTCTCGAAAGCAGTCAGCCTGCACGTCCCACAATTTTGCCCCGTCTCCTTGCTTCTTAGGCACTACAGCTAGAAAGCCGGGTGCCAAGCCCTTGGCCTTGGCTCTCGCAGAATGATTCATATCAAACATCCGAGTCGAGTCAATCAGATAATTGGTGTCTCTGCTGGAAAACGCCGACAGGCTGTAGTCTCCATAACCCTCCCCCGAGACGTGAACCGACCAAAATAACTTGCACAGGGGACATGTTGTTGCCCATTTGTTCTCCTCCAACCCGTGCAATCGAGCAATAAAGTGCTCCTTCTTGTCGAAGACGTCTTCGGCGGCTGGGTGGAGTGGCTTGGTGAAGGAGAAGTCAACCTCTTCTAGTGTGTTCTCAATGTCGGCGGCCAGGCTCGAGCAAGACATGCACAAGGACGGGTCGACGTTGCGAATAACAGCAGAAGCTGGGGCTGATGCGTCGGAATGTGCTGAAGGACTTCGACTCTTGCGCCAGCTGAGGCGCCGAATAAGCGACTCACGCTGAGGAGACCCATCATCATCGTTTGGAGACTCCACGGTCAAATGCTGCATCATGTTTTTGAGCGGATTCTTCGACCGGCGACGCTCAAGAATAGGCTTGTCGCCCGGAGCTGGGGGGCTCAGATGGTCGGCCATGGCTCCAGGCTGGACTGTGCCAGAGAGTTGAGTTCCCAAGCAAGAAACAGCCGTCCGAAGCTTCCCCAGGGACTCTGTATGGGAGCTAGCCTTCCCGTACAGCGCAGAGCATCGACAAGCTCACCAGTGTCGATGAAGACGATGAAGACGATGAAGACGATGGACGAAATGATTGATTCATGTATTCATACAACAACAAATGATTGCTGAGGGCGGGGCTGACAAGTCCAGCGCAGCAGCAGGCCTCATGAGAGGTCATGGGAGGTGCGGCTGTGTCTGGCCGCAGAGCTGGAAAGTGGAACGTATAGCCAATTGGAGAGGCACATGCAAAAGCAAGCCCTGGCAAGTATATAAAACAAAGGAAGGCAAAAACAAAAAAGAATTGAAAACAAATCATGCGGGACGTCACCGCAGGTAGGCCGTCACATAATATGTCTGCCGCGAAATGGGATCCAGAATTCTAGGGGCACTGCTCAGATGAGAAATTCTAATAATGTGCCGGGAGTAGCCCAACTTGGCCCAACTCGAGCAGTTTTCTGGAGCGCTTGGTGAGAGGCTGTGGGGTCCACGTCGTTCGCTTGGCTAATGGGAGATTGAATGGTCCGTCACCGACTGCCCAGGTAGCCAGTGAGTGGCATTGAGCGGGAAGGACGGATGGCACCCATGGCCCCGCCGGTCCGCGATAGGTGCGATAGGGACAATAAACGAGGCAACAGTGGCGCAGTCAGGAGCTACTTTTTAATTGAATTGGCACCTGGCCTCTGCTCCGCACTCCCGTATTAATACTCCATGTTGTGCTCCGTAAAATTATTCTCCCTCTGCTCTGTTTCAGCCTCCTTAACAATTGGTCTCCGCTCACTATGCTCATCATCAGGCAAGCACACACGTTTTATCACTGATCAGTTTTCGGGATATACTTAGTTTGTTGGGACTGAACTGACCGTGGCATAACTGTCTTGCTCCGTATCCGGCTGTCCTTGCTTTGTAACAATCGCCCGGTTTCCCGCGGTCCTGTGTGCACGGAGCAGGGCCGTCATGTACGATTCCCATTTATTTTAAGAATGCATTGAGCTTCTAGAAAAGCATCGCAGCTTAAGGACATGAGCTGCGCAGTATTCCGTACATCTGCGGTGATTCGCATCCGTGCCGTATTCCTTTCCCAATTCCAAATTAACTTGGGTACAGGGTAGGTCTCAGTCAGCACTAGTTGAGCATGGTATGAAAGAGTCGTATTGGATGGAGGTAATACGCCGCCTAAGTCATCCCGTTAGCGATGCATAGTGTCTGTAGAAATATTCCGTACCTAGGCTGGATTTGGTGAATTTTGTCAATAGCTAGATATTGAATGTGGTACAGAAGGTTGCCATGTCCTGCCTGAGATGGCCAGGATTTTATTTTTGTTTGCAGAACATCCTAGTTGATGACAGCCACCCACGTGATAGAACAATACCATGAGGCAGGTTTCAACACATCAGTAGATGAATTTAACAACAACAACTATCCTACACCCCAGAGGTGTATTATTGCGACTTATATTATGAACATATACTCTGTACTCCGTATGCTCTGTGACTCTGCCCTACGCAAGCCAAATTACGACAATACACGTGCGGGATCCAGTATCCCAACTGACAAACCCAGCACGTAACATTATCTATTATTTTCCCCCGCCCAGAGCAACCCTCAACATAGCTTCATCGGTAGTAAAGACAAGATTCCTGCAAGGATGGCGCGTTCAAGACGGCAATTGACCACTTTCGATAATTTTGTGACAATGTAAACTACCTTACTCGCGCATGCTCTGCTTGTTATGATGCACTATTTGCCTCGCTGTAGAAGGCTATTTAGAGATTACGGTAACTGTCTCATCATTCTCCAAGATATTCCGACATACACGGGTCCTGCGTACCCGACCCGGATCGATATAAGACCAAGAGTCGGGGTTTGGCTGACTGAGGGCCATGGTCCACAGTGTGATCCGAAATAAAAGTCCGTTTCGCCCGCTAAGTCCGGACCCGCATTGTCGATGACTATGTGCATGAACAAGTGGATCGATAACCAGCTCATGCCCCCGCCGAACCTTGAAAAGTGCCCAGCACGACATGTCAGCTGGTATCGTCATTCAGTGCTCCCTACTCCGTGCACAGCATTTATCAGCTTATCAATCAATGGCCCTAGCTAAAGTTCCTACGGGGAAGCTTCCTCGAGTCGTTCTATGACTCACTCTCAACAAGCTCGGGTTCAGCCCCGGTTCGCGATCGTCTTGGTGCCATGCTGCGCCGACAAGGTTCGGGTGGAGGCGCAAACTATTCCCACAGACATATCCACATTGGGAAAGAAGCCAAGCCGACCAACGTGTTCAGTAACAACTTAGCAGGGCCGGGGTTGCATTGGCCGCAGTAGGACAAGGTTTTGCCGTAGCCTTGAGATCATGGAAACGTCATAGTGTGCCTCGTTCCATATAATATATAACTCAGTCGGCCAACCCTCATCAGTTCCATTCTTGTGAACCCGCAACATCAACAAATGCCGTCCACCCAAACATAATAACACCCGTAAATACAATCTATAATGACTCTCATTGTCCACCACCTCGGGGTTTCCCAATCCGAGCGAATTCCTTTCCTATGCGAAGAACTCAACATCCCCTACGACCTCAAATTGTACAAACGCGCCCCCAACCTTGCGCCGGCAGAGTACAAGGCCCTCCACCCGCAAGGCACCGCGCCCGTCATTCAACATGGCCAAGTCACACTTGCCGAGAGCGGTGCCTGCATGGAGTACATCAGCCACAAATTTGCCGACGGCAAGCTGTTCATCAAGCCTTCAGACCCGAGCTACGCCGACTTCATTTACTGGTGGCACTGGGCCAACGGCACCTTCCAGCCTACTGTCAGCAGGGTCATGATGTATGGCATGGTCGGTCTGTCCACGGACCATTGGATCATTGCTCTCGGAAACGACAGGCTCAAGACAGCGCTCGGGGAGCTGAACAAGAGGCTGGCGAATAATGATTGGTTGGCGGGCGGAGAGTTTAGTGTGGCGGACATCATGCTCATGTTTTCGTTGACAACGATGAGATACTGGGCGCAGTACAGTTTGGAGGGCTACGAGAATATTTTGAGATATGTAGAGAGAGTAAGTAAGAGGCAGGCCTATCAGAAAGCAATGAGGAAGTCTGACCCCGAGATGAAATTGGTTTTGGGCGCGGAAGCTCCGGAGAGGTTTGCTTAGAGGTTCGCAGACAGGGCGTCATGAAGATAAAAAAGCGCGCTTCGCACGAGATGAGGCGTTCATCTGCAACTCCCCTCATTTACAGACTAAAGCTCAACTCTTTAAATATAATACGGCGGATAATTTGACAAAAAATTGCAATTCATGTCTCCTGTTTCAGGTCTAGATGAAATGAAGCCTTTGACTAAAGAACAATAATAATAGAAATGTAGGTAGCAAGTTATTGTTGTTGAGATTTAATTCATTTGACTGTGGAGCAAATGTAGGCTTAGTTAGTGTTACTTCAGTGGTAGCAGATAATGGCTTCTATACTCAATGCAACAATTGTACGAAGTGCAGCGCTCTTACTAGTAAGCCTATCCGCCGTTTGCAGCAATGCATAATCACCAGGTATCAGGACAATTATTTCTTGCGACCCATATGGCAACACTGTCAGCCGAGGCATCTTCTTTAGGGGCTCTTCAACAATAACATCCCGGCTCAGTCTCTTTGAGATTATCAGGGTACGAACCTTCATAAGTCATCTTGCCCCACGGGCATAAGCCTGTCGATGAAGATATTGGCGGATAATTTTCCGGCTTCCGCGATAAGTAGATTAGTTTTCCGCAAATTTTCTAGCCTGCGAAGGTGAATCCTGAGCTTTACGAGGAAAAGAAACTGTAGGAATCGAAGGCTTGTTGCTTCGTCTTGAGGGTTTGAATTGTCGCCTAAAGCGGCATAATTCATTCGTACAGAATTTTGTCTGCATCGTCTTATGGGTTTATGCTAGCTACCACAATGCTTGATTTTCTCTTTGACTTTTAACTATGGGGAAGTTGGACAAATTACAAATGAGTGCTTACTTGCTTCATGGAGTTAAGCAAACCAGAAACTTACTATTCAATACTCTTCTACCATATAAATTGGGTGCATCTGCTCCCTTTTTTTTAACCGTACGCTTACGCTGCATAGTTTTGTCAAAGCTTAGATTGCATGGCGTCTCCATTGCAGCACCCTACTGGGCAAAACAATAATCGTTCTCAGCAAATCGGATTAAGCTAGTCCGCAGCTAGTCTCTCCTGCAGTCTGACTCGACCTGGATCTTCAGATGGCGTAAGTCTCAAGCACATTCAACCTTGCCACTATCGACCTTTTCACATCAGGAATTGAAGTTTGACGTCAGTATCTTGCCTAGACTGTCAACTTCATTAATTGTAATATGAAAGATTTCATTGAAATTCTGTAGAGTTCTAGGTAGTTCCAGCAGTAAACAAGAAATGCCACATTTATGACTCCCCATTGACAACAGTGACTACATTCATAGGATTCGGTGAAGGACTATCTTCTAGGGCATGGGAATAAGCGACAAGCAGACAAGCAGCCAAATGAGATTCAGGAAAGAACTTAATAATCAACGTGGCTGCGACAGCACTCATCTCGGAACAACGTCCTGAGTTTCTCCCGCAATTCCAAAGCTTGTCAAACCCTTAAGCCTTTTGGTGAGCCATTAATCTTGGTGTTGACAGCGAGAAAATTGTCGTACACTCGCCACTGAGCTTTTTCAAGTGAGATTCAAATTTTCTCACCCCTTCTGATGAAATTAGCGTTGCTGTGTGCTTAATAAGGCAATACCACGCGAACAGTCAGGTGATTGTGGATCGCATTAGATCGAGTCCTGAGGGCAACAACATATGAGGAAGTTAATTATCTGAGAGGAAAAAGTCGAAGAGCTCGGAAGGGGACGACGCAATGTGCGTTGATTCAATGTCTTTAGCTCAATTCTGGTGTGCACCACTCCAAAAGCCGCAGCTCTGCAGCTGGCAGTTCGAACATCGCAGCCGTCACTCCATACATGCATAGTGCTTGTTGAGCCGCAGAAAATTGAGCATCAGGAGCCATCCTCGAGGGTCTGGCCGATCCGCAGGTAGGCACACGACCGGAGTGGTGGTGGATGGGAAGCAGCCGACAGGGCCCACAGACGAATTACCGAGGGGGGGGGGGGGAGATCGACAGGGACCCGCACTGACGACAAGTGTGCATTTTCGGACTGACTGCAGAAGTAGATAAACTGATCCCCCTCGGCCCCTGTCACCTTTAACCTGTACCCTATTTGACCTCTCTGCAGAGCTGGCCTGTACTCCGCCTTTGTACCCCTATATAAAATATAAGTGCTTAGCGTTAATAACAAGTAAATAAAAAAAAAAGAAATAAAAATAATTATAAAGAATAATTGTAATATAAAAGTATAAATTCACACATAAATATAAAGGTACAAAAGAGAAAATATAGGTCAGCTCTTCAGAGAGGGTACAGGTCAGATGGGGTACAGGGAACAGGTGACAGGGACCGAAGGGGATTAGTTTATCTACACCCTCGACTGCAGCGGTACCAGTTTCCAGCAAATGCTCATGGTGGGTCGGGTCACTGGCAAGGAGTGTCCGAATTACCTCCTTGGGTCTTCAGCATTGAATTTAATATCATGCCAGTATTAAACTCCCCTCTGCTAGAAGTTTTGCGTTTTAAAACGGTAGCTAGATACTAAAGGTCGCTTCTTCTAGTACGAGAGGGGCTATTGTAGGAAGCTGTCACAGGAAGCATTCCACAACGATGCACTTGATATCACCGAAAACACACAATGCGACCGGAATTATTCAACATCTTCGGAAGCATTCAAATTCAACAGAATCGTACGACCGGAAGCATTCAATATCGTCAAAATTGAACGATGCCGAGGAATGCGCCCCGCACGAGGAATTCAACATCACCGGAAACGGACGATATCGACGATATCGTCAGAATCAATGGAATGGAATAAATGCACGAAAAGAGGAATACCGTAGAGATAATAGCAGCCGAATTCCCGTCAATTAGATAGAAATCAAGGACATTTTTTCCACTGCCTTAGAGACCGACTTCCATAGCTGCTCACTTGTGACAGAAGCACAGGGCTTCTGATTTGACGTCAAAGGGTTCTTGCACGAAGCAATAGGTAAAACAAAGTATTCAATTCATTCCTTATTATCTAAGAGAGAAGAAGAAGAGGAAGAGGAATGCCCCCGAGCGCGCCGTATAAAAGAGGCGCGCTAGGGTGGCCACGTGACCTTGTCCGCAATTGCTTTTACGCTTGACGAGGGATTCCAACGGATCAATTTAAACCGCCGGGAATGTTATCTCACGACTGTCCTTGATTGTAGCTTCTTGCCACCTGCTTCAACTCCTGTGGCAGAAGGAGTCTAGCCAGACTATCTAAGAAGATCAAAAAGGTTCCCCTCTGTACTTGAATCACGTCTTTGTTCTGAGCCTTGCTCTTGAGTCTATTAAGTTTGAATTGCTGTATTGAAGAGCGTTCATATCCAAGCGTCTTGAATGCTCTTCTAACGAAAACAATTGCACGGCTGTCAAAAGAATGGCAGGTCATTCTATATGCGAGTTAAGCTGTCATAGGAAAATATGAGCCTATTTAAGGGTCATAGCTACACATGAAAAGTGGCCTCTGGCTACGTTATTTTTTGTGTTGCATAAACGATTTTGATGGAAAGTGGGACTTAGGTAGTGTCTCGCCTTTATTTCTGTTGGAATCCCTCGTCAAGCACAATAGGAAGCACGGAGCAGGTCACGCGGCCACCTTGCGGTGGTATTTATACGACGATATCAGGGCTTGGTTCACAAGTTGATAGGCCGCTGCGTCATTTGCTGGTTCAACGCGGGCCATCTCTGTGAAGCAGTACCACCTATCACGAAAGTCGACTTCGAGGGTTCGGTTGGGTAGGTTTCACGCATCGACTAGCAGTGATTTTGAATGAACATGCGAGCTTTGTTCCAGAGTTGTGAATTTCCGGGGCGTCTTGGCATTGTTCCTTGGCTTCATGTCTCTTCCCATCTTCATCGTAGACTTATCGACTATCGTGGCGTCTTTCGCGGTGTTTTGTCATTCTCTGATGCGTCTCGCCTATCGCTGGTGGCTTTAATGGTTTTCTGCGGCCGTTTTGCTTTCGTACAGCGCTTTGCAGATTGTTTCCTGTATGTCGCAGAAAAAACGGCGAAGCCAGTGGCCACTATTCGTGTCTTGTTAGTTATGACCCTTAAATAGGGCTCATATTTCCTGAGGCACGAATATGTGCTTGGTGCAGTTTGGTGGTGGAGTAACTCATGCGCTGGCAAAGTTTGGTCCTCAGGCAACGGGGCCCTGGTGAGTTGACCTCTCATTCAAATAGTCTCGTACTCGCTAGTAATTTCAATTTGTTGGTCCTAATTGCATAGAGGATAGTAATAATATGACGTCTCGTTCTGCTTACCTCTCCACATGAGTTGACTTATCATTGTAGCTAAGCGTATGTTGGTCGAGATGGCTGCGTTGCAAACATTATCATGTCAGCAGTCAAGCAAGATAGCGAGCTGTATGTGCATACAGCAGAGTCGTCATCCCTCACCTCCTGGCAACACTCGGCACTTTCGCCTTCTACAACAAATTGGCGTTCGTCCTGCCTATTGCTGGTAGTCCAATGGACGTCGGCACCCGCATTTATAATAAGTGTTGTCTCGGATTCAAACCGAAATTTGGGTCGGTATATCTCCACGTCGGAATGGCCTCCGACGGAACGGAGATCGAGACCGACGCTAAGCTGTAATTGGTAGCTGAGACACCATTCCTTAGCGGTGGGCGCAGGAGTTAGCATCTGTTGTGGCTGAGGTTGAGATTACGGCCGAGGCTGGGTCTGGTAAGACTGAGACTGAGACCGAGACTGAGATCGAGTCGCTTGCCGCTGTCAATTGCGCAGATGTGGCTGAGGGACCGAAACGTAGTTGTCATCGGCGGCAAAGGCGCACAAGTCTTGGAGGCGTGAACAGTGGTGTGTCTATCCAAACGATTCCGTGCGTATGTTGCTGTTCCCGAGTTTTCCATGACAGAGACCAAACCGGTGTCACGACTGGGTTCTGATATAGCGGAGTGATGAGCAAGACTCTTGATGTATTCGTTTCGCCGTAGCAGCAAGGTAGCACTCTATTGTTGACGGTCTTAATCTCGGACCTTCTAAATATTTGGTCCTTTCCTCCCTACTTATGCTCCCCGCAGCGAAGAGTTTGCTAGCTGCATGATACTCTCCTCCGGTAGCCTCAGGTGCATCACTAGCTCTACGAAGGTCCTCGAAGGTGGTGGTCTCTGACAACCGGCGTCTGCTCCGACGCAGAGTCTCATGCTAAGCTAATTTCAGATGCAAGCGAAATTACCACGGTGCGAAGGTGAGGTGCTCCGGAGGCAGACGCTCTCAACGCCCATTATGGAATAAATCCTCCAGGCTCGGTTTATAGTGGCGGATAACACTGTGATGCTGAAAACTCGCGCAAGTGCAGGAAGCAAGCACACTGGCAGAAAGTTGGTAAAATGTCGAGCGTAGGCTTGTACTGCACTCAAGCACTCCGTCGCTGAAAAACTATTCAGCCCATGCCTCTTTCCCGCGAATTTGGATGTATACCACAATATCGCCGTAGCACAGGAAACTGATGAGTACAAGATTTAGCTGATCAATCGTTCGATGTCTTAGGCCCCGGACCTCCTTCCTCGCGCCGTTGCCCGACGCTAGGCGGCACTGGAGCGTAACCTACACAGTCAAGAAGACGGATAGTGTGACGGTATCACCGGGTTGTCATGCAGGTTAACAGCCCATGTACGGAGTATGGATTTTGGATAGTTACTTCGGGTGCTACCCCTGTCTTAACTCGGCACAGGAATGTCTGGCATATTTGCCATGGAACAGAGATCGCAATTATATTAGGCACGTGCGTAGCTCCCATGAAACGCCCTCGCAACACCACCATCCCTTACAATTTGCTCAAGCAGCTGCGGGGGCCGGAACCGGAAACTTTGAGATATCATCAGTTGTGTGACCATCAATCGCGAGCTCTGCCAGCACGCGTCCAATTGTTGGACCAAACTTGAAAGCATGACCATTTCCTAATCCAACAAAGATATTAGGATGATGGACCAAAGGTCCAATCATGAATTGACGATCGTCCGTGATTGAATACTGGCATGTTACAGTTCGCAGTGCTTGGCCGTGGTCAGGAATGATGGTGTCCATGAAAGCAGCCAGTTTCCTCTGCAACTCGGGTGAGTGGACAAAGGTGCGATCCTCGGGTGTCATAATATTCATCTGCGCGTCTTGACCGGCTTTGAGGGTTGGTTCGCCGTAGGTTGGAAACCCGTAGTACCATGTATGTCCCGCCCAGATCCAGACGGGAAACTGAGATGGCTCAAAACGCTCCGCGTTCACGGGTCTAAAATAGGTGATCTGCTCTTGCATGACAGTCAAGGGAATTTCAGCATTCAGGGGTTTGAGGAGTTTGTTGATCCAGGCGTCAGCTGCGAGGATGACCTTGGCGGCGTGATAACTCCCATGCGACGTCTCGACAAGCACGTCACCATTCCCTTGTGGCGTCACACTGAGTACGGCGGTCCGCTCCTTTAAGACAGCGCCATTGAATCGAGCTTGGTTCTGCAAAGTGGCCACTGCTTTGGACGCGTGCGTAATGCCTGTGTCGGCCGTGTACACGGCATCGACGCCCTCAGAAACATGGAAACCAGGCCAACGCTCGTTAATCTGCTGGTGATCATAAACCTCGTACGTGACGCCGTTGGCATCCAGGCTTTGAGTGAAGTCACTGATTTTTGTAGGGCTCCCGCGAGGAATCAGAACAACGCCGCCGGTAATGTCCAAAAGCGTGATGCCCGACCGCTTCTCCAGCTCGGCCCAGTCCTTGTAGGCGGATCGCGCAAGTGCTACGAACTCGGGAGAACCATAGGACGTCCTCACGATGCGTGACGTATCGTGTGATGCGCCTCTGACGTGACCAAACTCGAACTGCTCAAAGCCGATCACCTTAGCTCCCTTGATAGAGGCTTGGTACACTGCGCCGCTCCCGATGACTCCGAGGCCGACGACCGCTACATCGTATCGCTCCATAATTACTGTGGACTGACAACTGATTAAATGGAAGCTTGAAAAAAGTGGGGACAATTCAACAGAGTATTGATAAGAATCAGCAGCATTAAGGATAACGAGCTGACAGGACTGCATTATTATATATGCAAACTGAAAACGGTTGCCCTTCCCGATGTCCGAGGCAACCCCGCAATGCTTCCGTTCCGAAGTATACTTGCGAGGGTCGATTACTACCCGAAACACGATAGACAGGGGTGGCAGAGACCCGTGACCGAACTCCTGCATATAGGCTCTTAAAGCATTGGCTACAGTGCCGACATTAGCACGTTCCCCGGATAGTACTCCATACAGTTGCCCACGCACATGGGAGTGTAATTTTGGAATATTGGGTGTGGATGTAAATCGGGTATCTGTGGATACCCGATTTCACGGAGTACACTCCGTACATTGCGGCAGAGTACCCGATCAAGATGACGCTAAATATCGCCGTGGTAACAAAAGTGATATGTGGCGGTGAACCCTCGGCTTAGATCCCCGCTCAACGAAAAACGCAGATAAAGATACGAGCAAGAATGAACAAGATTATCACAGCTAACCTAAGTAAATCATGACGACCTCGTGGCCTCAACGGGTGGCATGGACTGCCGGATTCCGTGAGCATCTCACGCTACTCGGTAGATATTTTGGAGACGCCCTCCTGTGCACCGAGCGCCCGAAAGACCAACTTGTCTTTCAAGGTCCGATGAAGATCGTGGTTATAGGCGTACTGTCCCTCGTCAATAAAATTCATAACGTCCCAGACTTCAGCTCTGTATGCGAAGTACTACAGATGGCGAGAACCGAATCGAAGGCTGCAGTGGAAGCACGATGCGGGCTCTCGACGGCGTCAAGAAGAAACTCAAACAGACAGGTAACACAGGCCACTAAACATTAGGAGGAATCCGCAAGAGCCACGAAGCTCAGGACGAAATGAAGGTCGCAGCCAGAACTAACAAAGGGAAATTGGTCATGGCGATGATGAAAAAGATGAGTAATGCGGATCAGCGCAGTCAATTGAGCCCGATACGAACTTGCGATTCTGTGGTACCGGGCATGGGCTAGCTGCCAGTATTCATGGTCCATTGACCCAACACAAGGCACTGCCCGCGCAAGTGCTTCGTCATATGTAGCTTACGGGCAATGAATCACCGTAGCTTGAAAGTATACGTAGACCGTGCTATAGAACAAAGGTGAAACGAGCATATGGAAAAAATTATGATAGAGTTAACTGAACAACTGAAAAGCGGCAATCTTGGCATTAAGTCAGCTTCGGCCAGTGACAAAGAAGCTTTCGGACGGCTCGCCGCTAACTAGAAGAACCGGCTCCGTAACAGAGCCACTGTCCGCATCCCTACATGCAGTGTCCTTGTGTATGGTATCCGCACTGACTCGACGGATTTGACGCAAGTCAAAGACATTGCGGACAGCATTATTTAAGAAGACAGATTATTCTTCTCTAATACCCAGATAATACATTGGATAGATTGCCAGAACATCTTGGACAAAGACCGCTTCCTCCGTCATCATCAAGACCCAAGACGCCAACGAAATAATTGACGAAGGTCTGGATTGGCAAGTAGCGGTCTTTCAGTGCGAAATATACGACATGTCGAGCCGACCCGGACAATTCAAGATACGGCTACGTAGGAACCCAATGTAAGGCAACAATGAGATGCGACTACTGCGCTCAAAAAAACGAAACCGAAGAACCCTCTGCTCGGCATTATGCTGTTTATGCTCATAGGCTTTGAGGCCATACTAGTAGAAGGAGATTGCCAGAATCTCTAGGGCTAGTGCTAAGTTTGAGACATTATGAGCTTGTAGTTACTTCGCTACTTGTCATGTAAATATATTTTGACTGATCGACCGTTCTGATTCATTCAAGTATTAAATATTCATCACACTTACTCCTATCACGTATGACCTTATCCGGTAGTTTAGCCTCCCAACTCGTCCCAAAATAGTCTTGTCTATTTTAAGCTTCCGCACTGCCTGGACAGGAATAAGTAGAATCAGGTAATCAGTCACCATATTGAAGGCACCGCTCATATTTAATATCAGTTGCAAGTCCAAGCACGTGCCTGGGATGGAAGCGTTCCAGATTTTCTCGCGAGGTGAGCACTCCCATATCTTGGCTATGCTGGTACTGGCGTAGAAGCCAGCCACTAGGACATCCTCAAAGATCCAGGAGCGTTTGATGAAGACGCGGGCGTACACGCGGAGGAGGAAGAAGACGGTGAGAAACGGCACGCTGATGGCCACCGTGATATTGGCAAGCCCAATGAGTGAAGCCGGATCATTTGGATTTGAAGTGACCCCCGGCGGCGGTGGTAGACTCGGGACAAAAGTTGGAGTGCGAGACGGTCGCGTGGCAGACGGCGATGGTGAAGTTGAAGACTCCATCTTCGGAGGAGATCGCACGGGGAAATGGTTTCTCGAGCCAAGCCGATTGACTTACTCCTACTAGCGTGGTGGGACTGTCTTACCTCTAGATATTATTTAAAAAGACGTGCTTGGGTCTGGCATTATGCGGGGAGTTCCCAACAAAATATGCGGAGAGGCCGCCGCCTTTTCATTTGTTTTATGACTACTGTTTCTAAATTTTTTTTCGCATAATGATTATGTGGCTCGCTTTGTTCGAGATTGGAATAAGTTCAGTTGGCAAAGTACTTCTCTAGCAAGGCTTGAGATCAACTCTATGGACAAATTCAGTTGCATAAAACGGGTGGCTTTTTCGTGGACAGCTCGCGGTGCAGAAAGATTGTGCGAATTTCAGACACATAACAAATTATGGCCACCTATATTGGCAGTTATATCTCAATCGCCTTGGTCCAGCCGTGGACCCCCCTCGCAATCCAGTTTGGCCTTCTTGGTCTGTCGGTGACGTTTGCTTTCTTGTCAGGTATAACCATCTATAAACTTATTTGTCTGTTTTGCTCTAACCGGGTATAGGCACCGCCCTTCGCCTAGCACCGAAATCGACGAAACACCTGCCGCATTCAGTTTGATAGGCGCTTTGCATCAAGCTCAGTATACTTACTGCCGCTGCAACAATGGAACTTCACCCTTTTCGCAAGAATCTTTGTCGTCCCACGCAAGCAATCGATGCAACAACTTCCATGTTCACCTCTCACTGCTTTGTGCTATCTCTCCCACCACTTTTGGTATTTTCAGTCGTATCGATAGATTTCGGTTCAGAGCCAGTGGTCGAAAGAAAAACGAAACCACAGTCACGCGGCAGCATCAATGAAGCAATTGTGACGGATTGACTCTAGTGAGCTCAAGCAGTGCTAGGCTACGCTGCCCCGGCGCCCGATCCCTCTCGACCAAAAGGATACGTATTGAAGATGCTGCTCGCTAGCTTGGTCAATTAGCACGACATAGTTCAGTCAAAGACCTAGGCCATTACAGCAATCAGTACAGGAGGGGGAGGACCCCCCTCGCAATCCATGTGTCTGTTCGTTGTGTTGGATTACACGGGTGTGTATGTGGACCGAATGTGTGGATACACGGGCTGTGCAAGAAAGGTTACGTGGCCTCTGGGCCTAAGGCAGGAATTCAGGACGGAAGTGTCTCAGATTATAAGGGTATTTATAGGGGGATTTGGACGGGACCGTCAGACGAGGGATTCTGGATCCATCATCTCAGTAACACAGCTCTTCCCATGAATGCAAACATCGTTGAACCTCTCCTATCAATTCCAACACGTTGTCAAACATTTTAACAGCTGTATGTTCTTTTTCCAACCGCTTTTGTTGTATTGATCATATCTCTTGAATCTCTGGCGTTCTGACTTTATTTTTATCCTGGATTTTGTGTCGCACAGATGGCCAGATGCCAGAGAGGGCAACGAGTGTGATGGATCGTGTGACAGAGCGGGGTGGGCAAGAAAGCAAGAAGAGATTTGTTCACAAGAGCCAGCGCGCAAAGGATCCGAAGAGAAGCATCTGTTGTGATGGTGAGATTTCTTCTCAATTGCGGAGGAGAGGTGGATGGTGCTGTTGGATTGTATGGATATCTTGAGGTCTGGAAGAGTCCGAGGCAAAGAGGGAAAAGTAAAACTTTTGGCTACCAGATGTATAATAAGGAGACTTCGAAGGATTTATGACGAGAAAACTTCCGGGTCCATTAACATCTATCAACATCGTCAGAATCGTCAGACAACTGCAATTATCATTGATGTACATGTACTAACCCTTTCATCGCAACAAGTGCAGGTGCCGTATGATCTGCAACAGTAGCACGTGAGGTACTATCTGGCCAAAAGAGGTTAACATACGGAAAGAACTTAAAATAATGTAATAGAACATGAATTAATTATCTATCCTTTCAAACCCCTATTGTTTTACATAGCTATTGAGCTTTTAATTTAACAGTCTCAGAGCAAGAACAGAGCTCTTAAACATACTGGGTCTCATGCAGCAGCTATATTATTAATTCACGATAGCAAGCAGGCTAATCTCGGGTAAAAACCCCTAGTTTTTTTTTTAAAATGTTTTTTATTATATTCTAATGTCTACCTCACACGCTGTATCAAGTAACACAGCCTGGGTTAACAAAACACCATGTGGCTAATGGTACCAAAACCAGAGAACCTTGACAAACCATAAAAATACGCTAGAGAAAAGCACCTGGGTAAAACAAAGCAAGCCTGGCTGGCCTATTAATACTCCCTTCAATAGCAAAGTAATCCTCTTTATAATTGATTTTTTTCGATATAACATCTCAACATCCCTGTATTTCGAAGCACAGTATTGTTGGTTGTACCCAAACCAAAGGACTAAGGCTGACTAAGATGTGTAAATATAACTATAGCAACTAATAGCACAACACACACGGATTACCGAGTATTCATCCATGGTGAGGTTGTTGTTAGAGGGCAAAATATGGACGGCTCAAAGTACTCCGTAGTTTTCTCACCTTTCTCTCCTGCAACACAAATATGGTCTTGGACTAAATCACTGCAGCACTTGGCAAAGACACCGACAGACCTGCTTGAGAAACATGCCCAATGGAGTAGCGGCACACCATTTTTTGGACGCCTGTTTAGCATCCGACACCATTCAGGTCACCCAACTCGGGCCTTAAAAGACCGCACTTCAGTCTATTAGTTATCTACAGGTTTTAGTAATAGACAGGAATAAAAAGGATTGCTGAGAAATGGACCTAGGTTGAATCCAAATATTTTATCATTTTTTTGTTTTTTATTATCTATTTTTCTCATTCTTTACCCACTATTCTTTGCAATTAAGAAATTGCAAGTGCAATGACCATCATGAGCATAGGCTCCCAAACCAAAGTCCTCCAGGTGAGAGCTGGCCAAACCCCCTTATTATAACACCTACACATATTACCCAAGACAAACATAAAAAATTCGCGCCGAAACCACCCTAGACGCGGGTGGGTGGCGTAGTAGTGGACTTTGTCCAAGAGGCTTAGCTCGGCAGGAGCGGCTTCTGCCGGCGCCCAAAGCCTACAGATGAGGGTTGCCAGGGAACCAACGATGCAGGCTCCCCTTCCAAAAGCGTAAAGCTCCCTCTCTCCAAGAACTCGAATATCCGCCATTATGTTGTGTATGTGTGTAGTTATGTATGTATGTATGTATGTATGTGTGTGTGTGTGCCTGTGTGTGTGAACTT